>JAATLQ010037586.1:0-58066 GCA_013421005.1 Heliconius erato x Heliconius himera | reverse complement strand
CGTCTGTCAGTTGACATAATTATTATATCAAACTACCGCCAACGATTTCTTAATTGCCTCGCGTACTGCCCTGGATTCCTGCAGAATGAGCTGATGGTATCTTGCCCTCTGGTATGGTGGGTTTGAGACTTCAATGATTTTATGAGTGGGTCCCAGGTGGTAGAAAGCTTCCAGCCATCCTCTCTATTGAAATTAGGATGTTTTTGTATTTCAATAGCCTCGCGGATCATTCTAGGAATATATCTGTTTTCCTTACCGAGGATTATTTTATCACACCTTTATAAACGAACTAAACAAATAATAAAACAAATTCTTTGTCATAGCGATATAATTTAATTTTCTTATTATTTTTAGTAAAAATGTCAGCTTTATTTACTAGATTTCCTGGAAAGTTTGCGTAGTTGCTATGAACTTATTTCGAAAAACTTATTTAAAGGTATTTTATTAGCCACGGGCTGTTGTAAAAATACATTAATTCGTAGAGTTTTACATATTATTATTTTTTATTTTATGCTATATCCACAAAGCATTGTACTCAGAAGGTACCTTGACACTTTTAGACATTCTGTAGGCATCGCGTGTTGAGTAGCGGATATTAACGCCGGTCTTTGTTTCGATACAGGAGGGAAGATATGAAAATATTAAATATATTATTTCCTCGAGTGGAAGTAGAACCCACAATCTGTCGCGTCGCCACGGCTGGCCTCACTGTTTTTAGATTCATATTCATTTTTAATGTTCTGTACCTCAAAAGAAAAACCAAACCCTCATATTGTTATCCTTCTGTCTGTCTATCTGTCGATATGTCTGTTTGTCTGTTAAGACTATTTCACTTAAGATGGAGGTATCAAACTGAAACTAGTATCAAATATCCAGGTCTATAATTTCTTAGAGCTCAAAAAAAGTGTCTAAGTCAATCAGCAACTACGATCGTATATATCATGCGCAGGCGCATTATATATACGATCGCCGCGTTATCAATACCTATAGGATAACTCCAGTGGACCTGGAATTATGAAATTTTGCAAGAAGTGCGAAGTGAGAAGAGAACTACAGCATAATTTTAATAAGTATTGTAATATTAATTTAACATTATTTCGAATAGGAAAAGTGAACCGCTGAAACTTTGTTCACTCCGTTCTTCCACTATACAACTTTTGAGCCATTTTATTATGAGTGCCAGAACTCAACACCGCTTTCTGACATCTTAACTGAGCGAGAAAATTAAAATTATTCATCCAAGTAGGAATGGAACTCACGACCGTGACGCTTTCAGTCAGATGTCAGTGCCGCTAAGCCGCGACGATCTCAACATACACGAATGAATTCATTAAATATTTTCTCTTAAGACCGCTACTTTGAGAATGTCATAAAATGTTGCTCTTTGAACGCGCAGAATATTTTGCAATGCATGAAATATGTATGCGGGCCTCAAATATTATAACATTTCACTCGAAATTTTATACTTGCATTAGAATTTTTCATATTTTACAGCCATTAAAGAACGGGTGCGGTACAAAGTAACACTACAGTGTTGTATGTATTTGTATATAAATTAAACCTTGACCTAACCTAGAAGGAACTTAGTGTAAAGATACTTCATTCCCTACTTTCCATAAAAATTTTGAGACACTTCTAATATAGTAATGAGTTTGACCGCCGCGCATTGCCTCCTTGCTTCTTGAAATCGAGCTCACAACCAACGCGTTTACAGTATAGTATATACACTCCACATACAATTCTATATATCCCAGTACTCTACGAAGAAAATTCAAAACGATTTACTTTTTGTTCGCACTACCCTACTATTGTCCCTACGTAATTGTTCGGGAGGTCGTTCCGCAAACAATACAGCAAATATTTATTAGGGTCCCCAGAGATGACAGTAGTCCAAATATTTCTTCTAAATAAATATCCTACACAAGATTGTGGGAATAACGTAGCGTTGATATATAAAATAATTGAAACTTTTATTTTTATACCAGCGGCTCATCCGCTTAAACTACACAATTAGGTTTATTAAGAAAATCAGCTTCACGCTGTATCTTACATACAGCAGGATAGGCCGAGGGAACCTAGTGTTAAGAGTCTCCGTTCCCCACTTTCAGTCAAACTTTTCGAGGCATTGCGTGAGGTTACTATGTTTATTAAATGAATAATAAAGATTTTTTTTAATAAAGAATGATTTGTTTGAATTTTTTATTAAAAAAATATCCATCAAGTACGAGTTGTTCAGCGTGAACCAAGGGTTCGATATAAATTTCAAAATTGTTTGTTTTTCTATTCCGCACACATAAGAACGTAGGCAAAGGCAATCCGGGATCTTAGTATTAGGACCCTCCGTTCCCATTAAGATACTTCTGTTCCCTACTTTCGAAATGATGGCTGCGAGTTTGATACCGTTCTAACGACAAAGCGCAGAGTTGAATTCCGTACACAACTGGCAATATCTGGAATATAACACTAAATACTGTCTTTTTTTAGCGAAAATTCGGAGCAAAATCGAACCACCAACCATTGTTTACAATCAGACACTACCATTGTGTCAAAATGACACTTTTCAACAAATATATCAACTTGTCACACAGGGAACGCGGGCGGATGAACCTGTCAAATGTGTCACGAAAACATTCTGATACCGAACGCTGTTTCATTTTAATAAATATACTTTTTTGTGTGATAAATTTGTGTATTTCACACAAATTATTTAATATGTTTTAAATTGAATATTTTATATGATGTATCTTTTATATATTTTTATGATAAATCAAATATAATAATAAAACTAATAGTAAAATAGTGGAATATTCTTGCCACAAGACCTGCGATAGCTATGGGTTTGATCACCTCGGTGATATTTTTATATTATATATTTTTATTATTTATTTTCATACTCTATCCCGGATATAACAAAACAAACAAAAGCAACCACCCGGTGCTACGGTGCTAAGGTCCTCCATTCCCCGCGCGCGCTTATTTCCGAGAAATAGGATCAAAATAATCCATTTCCTCGAGTAGAAATCGAAAGCACAACCGTCGTGTTCTCATTTAGACGCTGTGCTGCTTTGCCATGATGGTCCAATTTTTGTATTACATTTATTTTTATTTCTATTTCTCAACTCAACGTATTATAAGAAAAGTGGATAAGAAAGATCCTTTATACTATTTTCTTTTTTTAATTCATCCGAAGCGCTACAATTTTCACCATTCAACAAACAAAGTCAATGTATTTGGGCGGAAAATGTAGAACGGATGTGTCGCTTAAGTTCCCTCTAACTTCAGTGTAAACTGCAACTTAAATTACAAATATATTTTATTTATTTACTTCTATGGGCTCGTTCCTACTCGGGATAATTCATTATTTCATATCCTCGCTCTAATAAGAACCAAGGCAAGGCGTTGAGTTCCGCCTCTAAACACACAAATATCTCGAAGATTGGACGACGCGTAAAATGGAGTGTTTTAACACTAATTCCCTTTAATTACCCTACTATATACGAGATAAAGAGTAAAACTGATATAATTTATGATCCAATATTAGATAACCCTGCTGTACGCGGGATACAGCGTGAAGCCATATTTGACAAGCAAATAAAAAATAACAAAGTTAACTTATTCATAACGTTGATTAAACCGTGAGTTGAAATGTTAAAATTGTGGGAAAAGTGACAGTAAAATGAAATGTCATGGGTTGTATACAGCCGCGCCTCGGGACGTGACCCCTGAGTGACCTCTGTTTACAAACAGACGTCGCGTTACGTTTTATTAGTATATATGTTACTCTTGAGAGGTGTACAGTGTAGATGATATACGACTATTTACTGATTTTTTTTCCAGTCATCAGAATAAGATATTTTCTATCCCGCATTTCTCCGCTTTTGGACCGATTTTATTTTAACTGGTTACTTACAATACGTTGCAATACGTGGAAAGATTTTACGTCTTTTTTATTAACAAATTGTGGCCAGCAACTTTTTCTGGGAGGACGTCAAGATGTAAAATGGAAGCGGAAGAGTTTTATAATATGAAATAAAATATAATTTTGATTAAAATTAAAAAAAACATTGTCGTGTGATCCCGGCCTAACACGCATAGCCAGACCACCATCGGCATTTAAAACCGCCGTAAAATAGTGGCTTTCTGCTACTACGTTTCGCATTAGGTAATGCTGGACTCCGGCGGAATATGATAGCGGCATTCAAAGACAAATTACCCTAGGAGGGTACCAGCACCTTCAGTGTTGGAAATTTTCGTCCCGTCGAATTTTAAGAGGTCCCAGTTCCGCGCTATGGGCAGGGCAAACGAGGCGTACGCTCCACAGCAACCCCTACTACGTTTAACGTGGACTTTTGCTACATTATGGGTCTTCACTCCAAACTGAATGCCGTCCACCGCCATCTTGAGACGGCATGGTCGGCCTTGTTATTTATGACGGAAAATCAAATTGCCCGGCTGAGCGACACAACTCATAACTTGTATGACCGGAGTAAATATGTCCAGCATTCAGAGGCATGTGTTCGGAGCAAAAACCACCGACAGCGACTTTGTTGCTCTTGGTTTATCTTGAGGATCACCGATTGATTAATGACAGTCAATATGGGTTCCGACATGGTCGATCAACCGGTGATCTTCTGGTGTACCTAACCCACCGTTGGGCTGTGGCTATCTTGTCTAAGTTAGTTTGGACAAGGCGAAGGCCTTCGATCGAGTACAGCATGGGGCGCTCCTTGCAAAACTCCCATTAACGAGATTTTATACAATTTAATTCGGCCATGCAAGTCATTCTCGGGAAAACGTCGGCCGGTGCCGAAATAAGCTTGTCTTCAGTTGAGGCATTCCTCGGGAATGTTTCTTCATGTGGTGAAAGTAACTTCATCAATCTTCGATCAATTCAAACCTAAGAAGACACAAGTTTGCGCGTTAACCACTAAAAAAACTCCATTTGTCATATTGCCAATCTTCCAAAACACTCCCCTAATAGCCACGCCCAGTATCAGCACTTTGAGGCTTAGCGTTTCAAGTGACTGCTAGTATTGTGAAGGCCAAGTTGCCCCCGAAGAAACTGAGGGTTATCAGCAGAGCGAGACAGTACTCCACGCTAAAATACCAATTGGCCCTGTCTGCCCATCTCTGGGCTGGTGCACCTTAGTATCAGCTTAACCCATTTGATCACATATAACTTAGAGCCATTCTAATCTTTGTGGACCCAATGATCTTTACATAGAGATGTCTCCTCGCTGTGCGTTCGTCACCACATTTATCATGGGGACTGTTCTGGAGAACTGTATGACCTGTTACCTGTCGCCAAATTTTTCAAACAGTACAATTTGTCACAAACTCAAGTACCATCCACACTATCTGGTGACGTGACACTTTACTACTGTGCGGTTTCGTAGGAACTTCCTTCCACGCGCCACGGAACTGTGGAATGGCCTACCTGCGGCAGTGTTTTCAGGTCGATACGACCTGAGTACCTTCAATAAGCGCGACTATCTCCACTTTAAAGGCCGGCAACGCACCTGTATAAATAAAAATATTAGAACGCTTCGGGTTGTAGTGTAATATCGTCGGAGTGTAACGGCTACGAGATTGCCTCCAACTGAGATTTTTTATTTAAATTAAATAAATCAACTTAGATTAATTTTAAGTTATCACTTCTGTCAGGCATCCCAAGACCCAAATTTTTTTTTCACAAGCTTTTATTTAACTTGTAATGTATGGAAGGAAATACGTTTGTTCAGGTCAAATTTTGCAAGCTAAATTAGAAGCACTTCTTTTCATTTTATGAAGCAGAAATTTTGCACACATGTTCAGTTCTGATGACAATGAATCTATATGATGAGCATGGCCTGATCTGACACGCATGTACGGCTCCATTCAACCAATCTCCTCAATTTTGAGCAGCATGCAATTTTGTACAAGTATTCAACCATGACATTAGTGTATTAAATAAAAGTGTAATATTGGTTTTTTGAACTATTCATTTATTCCATCTTTTATTCTCATTTACCTAATAAACTAAAAATGCCAAGTTCTATATAAATAAGATATCATTTCATATTTGGAAACCAATGATAAAATTATTCGTTTATTTGCGACTATACGGAGGTTGTAAATAAATTAAGAGCCCGCATGAAGCTCGGCGGTATAATACAATCATGTATCTCTTATACTTTTGCTATTTGACGTAATATTTAAGGATATATAATAAAATACAGACTTCCACTTTCACATAAATCTTATTTCAACAATTATGTAACAACAAAAGTTAACGAATTCAGGATTTAATATAAATAACAAACAGTTTATTTGTGTAGAGTATTCCTCACGTAAAATGCCTATTGAGTTTTCGCAACAACCATTATTCTCCTTCTCATTTCAGTTTAAAATGTTTCAAAGATAAATTTTTCTCATTCATCACAATCAACGCCAACGCAAAGTAGAAGTAGGAATCATAAAAATATAAAGCAAAAATAGACCCTCGCATACCATTAAAGGGGTGCTATAATAGGGTCGAATTAATTAGAGAGCGGAGGTGTAAACGCTGTAGCTATTTCTGATTATGACGTAGAAAAGTACGTGTTTATTTTGAATATAGCGTCTTAATGTTTGAAATCTCTTTATTTATCTATACATTATGCTATATATAATCATAATATTTTTTCAGCTTCACGCTGTATCCCGCATATACTAGGGTAGGCAGAGGGTACCTCCGTTACAGCTCCAACACTCCGTTCACCGGTTTCCGCCGAATGTTTGTGGCATTGCGTGTTAAGTAGCGGAACTCAAACCTGCGCGTTGACCTTTATAAATATTACTACTTATTACTAGGTTCAATCTCTCAACTCTGCTATATGCGGGATACAGCGTATAGATAAAATAGATATATACATTTTTAACATTGTTATACTAATGAAAGGAAAATGATTATTTAGAAACTTAAAAATTTTGAACCTAGGAGGATTTGAAGCCGCGCCTCAAGATGCGCAAACATATTAAACAGAATGTAAACAGGACTGAACAAAAAAAAATCGTTAACAAAATTCTTCACAATTCTTATTGACGTATAAAAGGGCCTTTAACGCTATTTACTGAACAAATAAATTCAATTGGATCCGCCGAGGGCCTCGTCTGCACCGAGATCTAAATCTATACAAATTGATGCGATATTTCAATTTTTGTAGAGACAAAGAAGTATGTTGGTACTTTACGATCAATGCGTATATATTTCAGGTGTTTTAGAAGCTTTTGATTCTATTACTCGTACGATTGTAAACGTGACGGTTTTGGGTTCGATTTCCACAAGGGGGAATGAAATATTTATTATTTTCATGTCCTCGCTCACCGGGAACGAGGCGGCGTTGAGATCCGTAACTCAACACATTGCATGTCCTTTCTGCTCTGTTCTTTGTGTTCTGTTCTGCTTCAGTGGAAAGTGCGGAACGGAAGTGTCTTAATGGTTCTTAAGTTCCCTCTGCCTATCCTGCTGTGCCCGGGATACAACGTGAAGCTGTAATATATATAAAATTAATATAACAATATAATGGCTTTATATAAAAAAATCAAATAACATTCTTAAGTCATTAGCAACATTTGTAATCTGAGCTACGTCTTTTCTATGGGTAAATTGTTCGAGGGTAGCAAACTACCCCTTTGTTAAATGAACACAGACTTCAACGATATTGCACATTGTATAACGGGGGAAGAAAAATTTTAGTTTCTAAGGATTCTTCCCAATTGATTAAAGTACTTGATATACGGTATTCTTTAGTGCAGTGGTTATTTTTTCATTCATTTAAAATATAGAGGCCAATAGTGGCGCAGGGGCACAAGCATGCAACTGTAAACACGACAGGTTAGGAGTTCGATTCACACTCGAGGAAATAAAATATTGAACATTTTCAGTTCCTCGTACTGGTAACGAGACAAAGCGCGGGTTGAGTTCCGACGCTTATCACGAAATGAAGTGTCTGAATTTCAGGTTCCCTCCTACTTACTAGTAAAGCTTAAAATTTTTAAAAAATCTCTGTCTGATTTTAAATGAATCTAATTCGTTATATTACACGACCGTAATATTACAAACCATCCCGTAGATTAAACACTAATAGTAAAGTTTCAATAATCACACGATAACTAACCCAGCTTCAATAGCAGGTTGTCCAAACACGCTATAATCGGTCAACTCCAGCTTAGTTCAGCGTTAGTTAACCAACGAAACATTCTCAACAGAAGTTCAAAACTTTGTATTGAATTCAAAATTAAATTTGTTCAGATATATTGCATTTATAATATTTTTTTTAGTTTCACGGTGTATATCTCGCATATGGAAGAGACAGAAAGAGCGTAATATTCGCCCAAATTTTGGATCTCAACGCCGTGATTTGTCTTTTTACCAAAATAAGAACTTGAGACTAAGTCATTCCCCCGCGTGATATTCAAACCCACAACCACCGCCGCGTGTTTCGTTACACGCTCCGCCACGACGGCGTCATATTAACAAATGCTCAAACGTAATATAATGATTCTACTCGTATATACCATATTACGTTTCATATGAGCATTTTGTTTTATTAAATTTTCTAAATAAAATTGTTACAGAGTGCGTAGGTTTTTTATACTAAGTGATTTACTTTCTGCGTAAATATATGAAAATACGACACATATAGAGGATCAATGGTAAATATTTGATTACTATGTTATATTAATTCTTTAATTATGACATTAGTGTGTCTAACTTAAGGCCGTCGTGATGTAGTGGAACAGCATCTACCTATAAATTCGACGGTTGTGAATTCAATCCTGCAAATTTTTTTGCTCGAGCTCGACACTGGGTTGAATTCCGCCATTCAATAAGCAGTGTATTGAACATTGGGCAAAAAGTGGACAACAGAGCGTATTAATGTTAGGTTTCCTCTGCCTCGAAGCCTGTATAATCGACATTCCTATTTATTCCTGTCTGAAATTCAGCCTGTATCTACAGGATGGAAGTGTAAGCACCACTTTAAATGAAACCACAGTTTTAACTACTCTATAAAAGCCTAATATAAATCAGAAAAAAATAAATTCCCAAAAATGAAAAAGTTAATTTTTCAAACAAAATAAATAATAAAATTGTCGTTTTAAAATAAAACGCCATTTGTAAGGACGACACACGCACACATAAACCTATCAAAGGAACACCGCACACACAGGAATGAGGCGTGTGCACGCCTCATTCCGAAATCGAGTCGTAGGTATTGGCGATAAAGTTCAAAGTTGTTTAACCTTTAGTAGTATTTTTGTAGTAGTAAGTGTTTATGTTATTGGGATCTATACGTAATCGCGTCACACGAAATACAGGTATGGATAAAAGTCGTGAAATGACAAAAAAATCCTACGTCCAAACTGTTGAGGCATCTTGATTAATTTCTTTAGGTATGGGTTTGAAATATTTTATCTATATCTTAAAAATATTTTATGCAGTTTCCGTAAAAGCAGCGCTGCCTCTTCCACCCTGTATAGTTTAGACATTGATAGGAGTAACCACAAGTTATATCACGAAATGTATTGCAAAATATCTTTAAGCTAAAATCTTGTAGTAGTATTTTTTTACCTTTAGACTTTATAGCGAAGTATTCAGAAACAACACTATGTTAAATCACTCCGTTCTCCGCTATGTGCCAGAATCTGAGGACTACTTTCGAACTATGCGTGTTGAGTGACAGAATAAACAGAGTGTAAAATAAAAATTATAAATCCTAAAATGGAAGTAAAACCAGAAACCATCACATTTATCATCTTATATCACACATTATAATTATGTCATCATATACCAAAAAAAAATTAATATCCTAACTATGAAAATTTCGCTGACAAACTAGGAAGTTATTCTAGAATTAGTTAATTAGAAAGCTTCATTGTATATGCGTAAACCGCGATGACTAATACTACTTCCAACCATAAAACAAAATGTAAAATAATTGTGTGCTTCGTTACAAGACCGAGTGAATTAAAATAATTTATATATTTCCAAAGAGGAAATTGAACCCACAACGGTCGTGTTTATAGTCACTATAAACGCGACGGTACGCCGCCACGATGACCTGAAATATAGGAATAATATAATAGCTTCGGAGAAGTTTAAGTCAGACACTGTCGGACTGTCGGAAAACCGCTACGTATTCTACTTTTTTTCTACGTCAACGCATCTTATCGACAATTTGTGTTAAGTGGCGAAACTTAACACCGAATTACGAATTACCAGACCAATAAAAATAAAATAATTTAAATATAAATATCCCCCTGGAAAGGAATTGAAGTTACGACCAACGCCTCCACTTAGGCACTTCTCAATAGCGTTCACATTATAAATTTAATATTTGTAATATAAAATATGTAAATCTCACTAAGAGCTAACATTAATAATAAAAAATAAAAGCTTCCAACACCATTTATATGAGCTTCATTCACAGATAAAATAAAAAAAAATCTCTTTATGTTTATAGAATAACGACTTTTTCCCCATTTTTGTGTACAATTTCCTTGAATTAAATAATTAAGCTCCACTGTCGTAGGTCTCGTTCATAGAATCCGTGTTAAGTTAATTAAGGAGAAGTATTACATTCGTTTAGGCTTGTTAATGTTTTTCCTCGTATTATTTCTAAAAAAGTTACTCCATTTTCGTGCTAGAGGCATAATCTGCGGAAAAAACAATATGGCCAGTCTTTAGACGTTTGTGCTGTTTCCGAGAGACGCGGATATAAGTTCCGGTACGTTCACATTTTTATAACTTAAAAAAATCTATCCTTTATATGCAATAACACTTAATAAATGTTTAAAGTATAAAAAAAACAGTTAAGTGCGAGTCGGACTCGCTTACCGAGGTTTCCGTATCTATTTCAAATTGTAGGTCAAAGGGAAGTACAATTTTAAAAGTTTACCAACTTAAGTTTTCGGGCATATGTGCTTATTTTGTATGAAATAAACTATATATATAAGTTTATAATGTTTGTTTTTGTGAAATACCTATAAACTTTCACTTTTCGGATTTTTCCCTTTATTTGTGCTAGTTCTTACTTCATGCCAAATTTCATAATGGTAGGTCCACGGGAAGTACTCTTTAGGTTTTGATTTTTCAGAGAATTTTATTCAAAATGCAGTAAAATTGATGCATGCATAAATGCTCGTATCTTTGATTGCGTTGACTTAGAAGTTTGATTTTTTTCTGTGCCTCAAGGAGCTATAGACCTAAATATTTGGTATTATTTTCAGCTTGAAACTTCCACGCGATCTCGAGATAAATAGCCTTGACAGGCGGCCGGACGCATAGATAACAAAGTGATAAGGCTTCCATTTTTTCCTTTTGAGGTACGGAACCACAAAAATATTACAATTCACAGTTATTTGTAGTTTCATACATATCCTGCATGCTTGTATAGCATGGTAGGCAGTACCTATCTATCTATATATATTATATACCATTCAAAATTTCACGCCCAATTTTGAGCAGGAATCGAATGTGCAACCATTGCGTTTACAATCAGGTACTGTCTCGTTGGGCCTAAGTGTAAATAATCAAACTTATTTAATATTAAAAACCTTAGATAACTACGATATCGTGCAACTACAAGTTGTGCTATAATTCTTTCTTTATTACAGCAGAACTCCTTACCGATTGTGACCGAACTATATCAATTTGGTGGTTATTTATTTTAGTGCGGCAAACTTTTGTAATAAAGCGCCTTGTAGGGCTCGAGAGGTTCGTGATTAGAATTTTTGCTTCATAGTATTAGACAGAACTTGGCTTATATATTTATTTGTAAATATAAATATGGCACTTATAGTGAAGCGCAAAGTGTGTGAGTTTTAGAATGCTTATAAACATTGTGCATTCTTTTTCTTTCAGTTTCACGCTGTATCCCGCATGTAGCAGGGTAGGTAGAGTGAGCCTAGTGTTAAGATACTTCCCAGTTTCTGCTAAATTCTTGAAGCATTGAGTTTTGAATGGCGGAACATAACGCCGTGCTTTAGTTACTGTACCTCGTTACCAGAGGGAGAAAATGAAAATATCAAATATTTAATTTCCTCAAGTTAGGAATCGAATTTACAATCTGTCGCAATTACAGTCGCACTCTTGTGACCCTGCGCCACGACTAAAAGCTCATGGCCTCAATTTTAAAAGATTCTATATTTATTTCTCTATAAAAAAACATATTGACTATAAATAAATATCATGTGTAATCTATTTTATTTAACGCAAGCCTATTCAACAATATTTTAAAATTGCTATCAAATTATTTTTAATTGAAATATATTATACTTTTGCAATAAAAATATTATTTTAATAGAAAATGTTATAGTTTTTGAGATTAGTGCGTTCAACCAAAAAATAAAATCTACAGCTTCATAATTTTATTATAGGCGTATAAACATTAATATAAGAAATACTCGTATAGAAAGATATAAATAGATTACAATTCTTATCTAAAAAAGGTATTATCGGTGTTTATTAGAGCAGTAATAAAAGTAAGAACATGACAACGGGGAGCGCTAACGAGTAACACTCCTAATTCACTTATTATGTTATTTTATTTAAGCACCGTCTAGACGCCCGTCTAACGGTGGATTTTTGATATAATTTTGGTATATTTCGATTGGTATATTTCTTGTTATTCTTATATACTTACTAATTTTCACTTGCGGCTTCGTCCGCGTAGTTAAATAGAAATAGCTAAGAGTTGTATAAGATAAATAATTCCTACTAAATGCCCGAGGTAATTCTGACTCAGTGGTCAGATACAGTAAGTTACACTGAAACTTTTACCGGTTATAACAAGTATGTAGCCTTCCAATGCTGTTAGTCCTATTAGTTATTCTAGATTCAGCAGGAGGATAGGGGAGAGTGTACTCTGTCCCTGAAAAAAAATCAAGCACTACGTATTTGCTTAAGAATATGTCGACGGCGGTAAAAGCGTGCCATCGATTGTGCTGGAAAATTTCCTATTCTAAGCAAACCAGCCCGGACGTGAAGACGTGGTTGGTTTACACCGCAGCTACGTCACCAGAGTGAAGAAATGAACATATTAAATATTCATTTCCTCGAATGGGAATCGAACCCGCAACCCGTCGCGTTTACAGTCACACCATTGTATCTCTGCGCCACGACTTTCTTTAAAATAATAGTTTTAGATTTAATGCAGAACTATCGCGTATCCTAATAATAAAAAAATAAAATTAGCTTCACGCTGTATCCCGCACACAGCAGGGTAGGCAGAGGGAACCTAGTGTTAAGACACTCCGTTCCCCACTTTCTGCCGAATTCTAGAGGCATTACGTGTTGAGTGGCAGAACTCAACGCCGCGGTTAACCTCGACACCAGAGCGAAGAAATGGAAATATAAATTTAAGTAAATATTTCATCTCCTCGAGTGGGGATCGAACCCACAACCAGTCGGTTTTGCAGTCACACCTCGTGCCGCTGCGTCACGACCGGCCTCATCCTAATAATAATATTAAGAAAAAGATAAATCTTATATGAGCCTGCGTCTGCAAGTCTAGACATTGTTTAAGCAGCGTCACACTAAACGCAGGGAGCTTGAGTCATGATATCCGGTTGTGAATAAATATAATAACAATTTATATATATACTTACCTACTGGCACAATTGTGGTGCATTTGGTTGACAGTGAGTATTGTAGGTTCAATATTTATAGTTTTCATCTAGTGTAGTTAAAAAGGTCAGCCATTGAAAGGTTCATCAAAATTAATATAAAAAGAAAAAGAAAGTTTTAATATTAATTTACTTTTGGCGACTAAATTAAATGTTAACAGCTTCACCATCATCCTCACCATCCGAATAATGGCACTAAATGAAAATAATTGAATAAAAAAAGTGTTAACAAACATACATAAATACAAAAAAAACTACAATCGAATAACCTTATTTCTTTTGATGTCGGTTAAAAGTTATTTTAAAACTATGCATGCTCTTTAAAAAGAAAACGCGTCTAAAAGTCTAGACGGTTGTTAAACAAAACAACATCGGGAAGTGCCCACTGCCCCTCACTGTAGCTACCCTAATCTGACGGAGTTATGGACGCTTTAATCAGCGTTTTGTAGCATAGCCATGATGTGATGTGACAGTAAAACTAACGTTTTTTTTAAACATTTTTAAAGTGTTATTCCACACTTAGGAAAGAAAAATACTTATTTAGAAAACGTATAAAAATTTGAACGTAGCGGTCGGACCTGGTCGGTTTCCAGGAGGCGCGGGTTCGAGTCCCGCTACGTTCAAATTTTTATACGTTTTATAAATAAGTAAAACTAACGTTTTCAATATTTCTTAAGTTTTATGTTATTTAATTTTCGCCGTTTAGTTATCTATTTTTTTCCCGAATGGCAACTGAACCTACAGTTACCTACAATTATTAGTTAAAATAAAGTTGTTTAATTATTGACTTGGTAACATTGAAAAAAAAGGTAGCAATATAAGACAAAGTGCGGCCTTGAGTACTGCCACTCCACACACAGAGCCTCGAAAAATGGGGAGAAAGTAAGGAATGAAGGGTATCTTTCCTAAAGGATACAGTGTGAAGCTCAAAATAAAGAAAAGTTATAATATTTTAGTGTTATGAAAAAAATCGATGTTAACAAAAAAAATATAACCTGATAGTTACTGCTTCCATCTTTACTAGGGGAATAATTATTTAATGTTCTTATGTCAAGTCATCAAACCATCATGAAACTATTTTAAAATAATAAATAAAAAAACAGATACCAATACATTCGGTTAGGCTTAAAAAGACTGTGATACATAAAAATAATTAATTTATATAATACTCTAATATGAATGCTTCTTACTAAAAATTAAGTATTCAGTTTTTTTTTCCAGCAAGCACAATAGAACACTTAGAGTTAAGACACTACTTTCTCCACTTATACTAAATATCGCACCTCAATGCCGTACCCTAAGCGGAGGAATCCTTATAAATTATAAATCATGGTCCCTATACTCGTACTGCCCAATATAATAAGATACTACGTATGTATGTGTGTGCACTAGCGTGTCAATAAAATTGCATTTTATACTGAGTCGGGCACAGTCTCGCTCTCCTAATTAATTTATATATAGTATTCGCCTTTATAAAGATGGCAAGAACTTCGTCAGTTAGTCAGTCCATTATTTATTCCCATAGTAAAATATGTAACTATATACAAACGGTGTTGAGTTCCGGGGTACGGTAGTGACTGAATGAGAATGGAGTGTCTTAACACCAAGATACGTGAAACTAAAAAAACTATGATAAAATAAAAGTGGAGTTTTTATTTGTCGTCGTGGTATAGTGGGGAACCTGACAATAAATGGTTGTGATTGCAATCTTTAATCAGAGGAGTATCATTTAAAATATTTAAATCACTCGCTTTTTTCCGCCGCTTGGAGGACATAGTATTTTGATATTAATTCTCTTACTATACAAATGTGAAGTAGTACTACTACTATGTGAAGAAAACGAGAAAATAAAAATAAAAGCAATAGTTAGTAGAAAAAGAAGGAGAAGAAGAGGTCAGGAAAGGACAACTACGTTACTATGTCAATCTGCTTGATAGACGCTCCGTCATGCTGCTGTGTTCACGCTATTTCCCGTACCCCGCGGGTGGCCAGAGGGAACCAAGGGTGGAGTGGCGAAACTCAACACCGCGCTTTGTCTTATTACCAAAGGAGAGAAAAGAAAAAATAAATATTTCCCCATAGTAATAGTTACCTATAATTTAACTCAATCAATATTTTGTTTACTATTTAACTACTAAATTTCAAGCTTCACCTCGAACTTTAATAGGATTTGCCGCTTGTTACTATTTACAGTGGTTCGGAAAGTCTGAGTGCTTTATTTTTGAAAGTTTCTTCTGCTTCAAATTGTGCTCACTATTTATACGGAGTGTATTGATAGTATATATGTCACTTTAAAGAGTGTTAGTTTTAAATAAACTAGGATATACATTTTTAACATGTTTAAAGTGTCAATCCACACTTAGGAAAAAAAATATTTATTTAGAAAACGTATAAAAATTTGAACGTAGCAGGACTCCGTATTTGCTTGGGGAACCCGCGTATGGCTCAGTGGTCAGGGCGCCTGGTCAGTTTCCAGAAGGCGCGGATTCCAGTCCCGCTACGTTCAAATTTTTATACGTTTTCTAAATAAGTGTTTTTGGATATACACATATACAATTATATAATTAAAAAAAGGTTTTTAAATTTTGCCATAAACTATTACTGTTGTACTGTTTATAAGTATTGTTGGCTGCATGTGATTGATGGTTCTGTGTTCGATATTAATTAAACCTAAGCAATTATTTTTACTTCATTGCTTTAGTAATCAAAACACGACGTAGAGTTCCGTTATTTTACTCAAATTATCTTCGATTCCGATGCATAGTAGGGGGAACGAAGTAGTATGACTAGGTCCTCTCGATTTACTTTGCTAAGCGAGTAAATATGTGAAGCTGCGACTACGTTATCATTTTGCAGTATAAATATTTCATCAAAATCTGAGCTAACCTAGTGACGAACCATAATTTAAGTAATTTAGAACTAAAATTTTATTGGCTTAAAACTAGTATAATATCCTCTTAATATATTTTGCTAGATATGAAAGACGTGAAAAACAAATAAAAATATTACCATAAACAAACAAATCGCCTTTTTTAAAGTCAGCCGTGCAGTCAGCTGACAACGGCAAAAGCTTTAAAAGTTTAAATAAATACATACATGACATATATGCACTAGAAATCCCTATATCATAAATACAATTTTGAGTTATATTAGAGCAATCGTACCTCAAAATAACTTTTTCCTGGAACTGCTTGATTAGTTTCAGGATTTTCTGTAGATTTTCATTTTCCTAAATATTAAGTGAGATTATGATTGCTATAAAAATTATACAGAATTTATTGAAATTCTGAAAAATCGAAGTAATTACAATTATTCCATTTTATGTATTTTCAGTTAAACATTTCAATGATTAGATTATGATAGATAACAAACACGAACTATCTCAGAATGTGCATGAGAACAGGGTGAAAATGGTGGTGTTGTAAAAATAGGTTCCCTCTGCCTACTTTCTTATATTTGGGATACAGTGTGAAGTTGCAAATACACACTAAATAAAGCTCCATTTCCATTATGTAGAGAAAAAGCTAAAAAATCTTAGTAAGGTAGAATGTTAATTCTATTCCTGTTACTTCAGGAACGTGCCAAGTGGGTGAACAAACACTATCGGGTTAGATTAAAAGGAAACTTTTAAAAGCCTTTCTTAGCGCTCTTAGCGAGTTGCTGCGATCGGTACAAGCCCCGGTGATAGGTATTAAGAAGTTTCGCAATTAGATCGTGCAGAATAGGTTCTTGGAAAACAATACTGGGTACCGTATTAGCCTGACCCATTACAAAACCTAATTTTATTTTTTAACTAGTTTATACTTGTGGCATGGCTCCCTTGAGCAAATGGAAGTGGTTTGTTGAGTTACATCGAAATATTGACGAAGTGACTGTAGTCTAGTAATAAAGACTAGAAACAGACTTACGACACAAAAATATCTTTCTTATTCACCATACAGAACCAGTCAGATTACCGTGTTTAAATAAACAAACCCTTCAACGTTAGTATAACTAGAGTTACGCTGATAGAAAATAAAGAAATTAAAATACTAATAGAGATGAGAAGAAAGAATAAAGAAAATTCTCCAGTATCCGCAAAAGTTCGCGGAATTGTATATTGAATGACGGAATTTAACACGTTTTATTGGGCAAGAGCGAGATAATGAAAAATAATTTATTTCCCACAGTGGCGACCTACCCTGCAACCATCGTGCTTACTCTAAGACTATGTGCCGATACAAATTCAAATAACAAAATTTTCGAAAATAAATAATATATTTAAAATATGAGAAAGTGAAGAAATAATTATCTCTTAAAGGTTTTTAATTATTTTAGCTAGCCACTAATAATATTTTATTATTATTGATAATTAAAAACCTCTGGAAGCTCTAAAAAGTAAACAACTAAAAAAGAACTGATAATCTTCAAACGTCTGAATATGTAATATTCTTTGACACATGGCTAAGAAAACTCTCGATCACTTTACAAAAAAAAAAAACTAAATCAAAATCAGTTCATCCGTTTAGGAGCTTCGAAGCTACACATACTTAAAACACATAGAAAAAGTCAAACTTATAGCACCCCTCTATTTTCGTTGGAGTTAAATTAAACGAAGAAACCTCCAGTTAAGTGGTAGTCTGATGTAGGTTAATATTAGCACGACTATCCACTTCAGTTGACATAGGCTAGAAGTGGTTATTATATTATTAGGTTTTCTGTTATAGTTTTCATAAAATATGAAATGATCTCTTGGCGTTTCAAATAACTATATTTTAGTCTAAAATATCTCTTCTGCATTATAATAGTACTACAATTTCTTCATCTGAATATGTGACGCAAAGGAAGAAATGTATTTATCAGCCTATGTTTGTTCCTATGTGGTGCTGTAGAGATCAAAAGGGCCAATCTCCGGATCAAAAGCGGTCAAAATCGATCAATTTTTATGATTCTTATGTATTCTGTCTTCTTTGATTCTATTATCTTAAATCTGCGTGTCACAGCGTATGAGTCACTAAATGACAGTTATTAAAACAAGCAGACGTCATACTGTCGAAAAAAAAATTGACGTTGCCTCAAGTAAATACCCCAAAGCTGAAGAAGTTACTGCTATTCGAATTAAATTTTTAGTCATTCTTTTGTATAGTAAATTGATAAACAAACGCTAATAACAAAATAATTGAAACAATACCTTATTGTATTTATAAAACTAAAGATGTGTATATTAAAAATCTTTTTAAAAACAAATATTTTACTATTAGTTGAACTTCGCTCACGAGGATATTGGCATGTTAAATCTCGATTTATTTTTTTCAAGTTCACAATCCGTCCTGTACAGAGGCAGTGAGAAAATAATGTCATGACACTGTGGTGAGAATGACACCAGTTATAAGTGGCGGATCTTAATGCTACATTTTTTTTTACTAGAGGGAGGAATAAGGATGCTATTAATTTCCCCTCAGTGGAGATCGAATTCACAACCACCGTACTAACAGTCAGATGCTGTTTCACTGTACCACATTTACATTTTTTTGTATTTTCGAGTGTTGAGACACTTTCTTTTAAACTTAAACATGTTTATTGGTGAAACCAAACATCATATAATTTCTGGCTAGAGCAAGAACACTAAAGAAATATTTAAATATCATCTTTGTGCTCTATACAATATTTTAACTTTTAATATTATACAAAAATGCTAAATATTATAAAAATCAAAGATTCTATCAAATTAAAACAGAGGCAATGACCGTCTGAGTAAGGGCAAATATTTACACTGAATGTGCACTGTACTGTCTCACAGCCGCTGTCTAAGGAATTAGACAACGAATACTGCTTACTACTTATTTAGTTAATTTCACGCTTCATCCCTGCGGAGAAGTCAGAGAGATGGGAGAAGGCTCCAATCTCTACATACTTCTTTCGGCTCGTCCACTGTCATCAACCTCTTCATATATGCTAGACTAATAAAACTTTGGTAAGAATAATAATACCCAGGGATCCCATTGAGGGAGTCGTGGGATACAAACGAGCGACTGTATGAGGCGGCTGTGGGTTCTATTCCCACTTGGAGAAATTAAATATTTAATATAGTTTTCATTTATTCGCTCTGGTAACGAGGCAAAACGCAGCGTTCAATTTCGCCGCTCAACACGCACTGCCCGCACGCACTGGAAGTGTCTTAATCGGAATGAAGTTCTTCGTTTCCTTAACACTAGGCTCCCAGGCTCACTCTGCCTACCCTGCTAGGAACTTAAAATCAAAATCGGCTTCATGATGTAAACAGCAGGGTAAGTAGAGAAAACCACGTGTTAGGACACTCTGCTTAAATGAAAATATAAATTTAAATAAATATTTTATTTTCCCGAGCGAGGATAAAATCCACTTTCAGTTGCCTTTACAGTTACACATTTTCCCTGCGCCACGACTGGCCTCTCTAAAAAAATCTCTGTATCCTGCATATAGCAAAAGAAGACAAAGGGCATCTAGAATTAAGACACTACCTTCTCCACTTTTCGCTCAATTTTCGAGCGGTTTTTTGTCAAATTATTATGAGAGAACAAGAAAACTCACAACACAACACCGCGACGTATGTAGTTAAAGTTAAATTTACTTATATGTTTAGAAAACTATTACTTGAAAAGATGCTCTTGATTACTTTTCAACTTTTAAAGAAAACAAAACAAATTTCAAACAAAAAAAAAACACCAAACAATTGTACAATAGTTAGCCGAAGTAACTCCTTACAATGATACTGTTGTCTGGACTATTACTTATTCTGTACAAGGTTCATTGCCCCCATACATTCGCTATATTAAAGTTTCAAATGTATTGCAAAGAAAAGACTAATATGAGTGATTTTGAATAAAAATAGATATTTAATAGATACATTATATCTACATACTTTAGGATATCGACTTAATACGAGTAACGCCAAAATGTTTTTAAGCACATACAAAGGCTAGTCGGTAAAAAAAAGTCGGAAAATTGACTATTGATTAATTATTATTTAAGTTCCTGCTGTATTGCGTACATAGGATGGAAAAGGAATATGGAAAAGGAAATGTATGGAAAAGGTTGGGTTAAGATACTTCCCGCCAATTTCTGATGGCGGCATTGGGTGTTCGCAGAGCAAAGAAATGAAAATATTTCATGTCTTTGAGTGGTAATCGAACCAACAACCGTCGCGTTTACTGTCACAACCTTGTGTCAATTGTAACATTATTATTGTAATTATTATAAAAATAAATTTTATTTTGTTTCTGTAATTTATTGAAAGTATTGAAAGACTAAAAACTTTAATGTATTGAAAGACTCGTACCAAATATATGTAGATAAATACCATATAATAATTAGAAGGCTATAATAATTCCACGAACTTTTCAGATCGATTTTTTAATAAAGGCAAAATATGCGTAGAGGCGACACATTGACTTACTGTTAAATATACTTAATAAAATGGATATTAGAAATAAATGCTATGTGCGTAAGCGACGCAAGCATCGCTATATATGGAATTTGACGTCGATATAACGGCATATAAAGTAGTTTCTACGTTGGACTTAGTGTAGAATGATGGAAGGGAGATACTATTGACATATAAGGCAGTAGTGTACCACGTGTTTGTTCAACACTTTGTTTATCATAGAGAGTAAAACCGACTGGTTATGGGTTCGATCCCCAATCGAGGAGATGAAATATTTACTTAAATTTATATTTCCATTTCTTCGTTCTGGTGTAGTGGACAAGCGCGGCGTTGAGTTCTGCCACTCAACACGCAATGCCTCCAGAATTCGGCAGAAAGTGGGGAACGGAGTATCTTAACGCTAGATTCCCTCTGCCTACCCTGCCGTGTGCGGGATACAGCGTAAAGCTGATTTATTTTGATTTATTTTAAATAATTTATGCTATTCCATATTATTTAATTTATACATTTTAAAGGTGTTGTGGGGTGTCAGTTACACACTGCGCCGCGACGCGACGGTGCATTGATTTGTAATTGTTTTACATTTTAGTGTTGTATTTAATAATTATGTTTGCTATTTTTAATTTTTTACAGAATTTATCTTAATTTTGTAAAGGGTTCCAAGCTTTTTAGTAAATATGTATATATTTTTGTAATAATTTTTGTGTTTCGTATAAACCAGAAAGTTATTGGCATTATAGGTAGTTGTAGGTGGCAATTTAATCTGCTACAAATAATATGTCTAAGATATTTGCCCCATTTCTTGGAACAAGAGGCGTCAGGATTGACAACTTAAAGTAATATTTTTTATATATGTAGCAATATTTTTAAATATTTTTTATATATGCTTATATAAGTGCGTATTTATATATTAGGATAAAATATTATTTAGGTATTAATGTTTATTTATACCTCTCACTATATATTTTTAATTTTATATCTCCTAGCCTCAAGGTTGGTCTGGAAGAAATCGCTAATTAGCGATAAGATCGCCTTTTGTGCTTCACACAATGTTATGTGCATTTTGTAAGTTGTGACTTTGCTTGTTTTCTATTTGTGATGTACAATAAAGTATATATAAATAAATAAATAAATAAATCAGCAGAAATCGGAAGCGGATATTGGTAAGGATATATGTGATAATAAGCTATTTATATCTTCCCTAATATTTATGCTTTTAACATTTGGATACATAAGTAGTTCGAAATTGATTGGTACAAAATTGTTATAAAAATCGAGATATTACGTGTTGAGAAGTGGGACTCAACGCCAAATGAAAATAATTCGTTCCTGTAAGTAGTCAAATTAACACGCATCATGTTCACAATCTGATGCAGTCAGATTGAGAGAATAAAAGTTTCGTTTAAAATGTGCAAAAATTTCGAAAATCAAAGACCTTATTGTTTGAAATCGATGAAAAAAATCCTTTTACTCCCAAATCTAGTGACATAATATGACATTCGGAGACTATTTAGTCTCTAAATGTGAAAATTCTCTAAATGTTAAGATAATAATTGACAGAGTCAATACTCTGTTCCTTAATATCTTAACATTTAGGTAGGACATGCTATCTAAACAAAATAAGTATACTCGAAGTACATAATATAGGGTTTAGATTACGCAGCAATTTTCATTTCAAGGCAGCAAAAATTTACGAGTATATCTTTTAATTGTGTTGATTTAGAATTTTAATTATATTTTTTTCTTTTGAGGAACAACGATTCTTTTGGATTAAAAGAAATTAAGGAACGGATTCTTAAAAATGTCGGGATTGGAATTTGAAGAATTCAAGTACCTTTATTATTTAAAAACGATCATTTGATTTATATAAAAAATGATTCTTTATTAGTGTTTAAATAATACTTCGGATTAAATAAAAATATATCTGTGATGTTCGATCAAATTAAAGTCAAAGTCAAATTATTTTATTTAAGTGAAACTATAAAAAACATATTTTTCTCTCCACATCGACGGTTTTTACAACTTAAAAGTGTGTTTAAATGAATAATATAATCTTCTAGTTTCTTGACAAAGTAAATTCTTTATTAATTATTTAATGAATCTTAGCATACCTTTGAACTTGAATCTTGACACTTGATTATTTCGTTTCGCAAAACACCGTTTTCATTTAATTAATGTAGCTTACAATAAATCTCTTAATCTATTTTATTCCAAGCTCTCACTAAACAATTAAAAACTATATGACTTATAACCTTTAAACTATTTGTTTTATTTTTTCTATATATACTGCAGTAATTACTGTTTTGTATTTTAGAACAAACGTAAGAATTAATTATTTTTATTCTCTGACTATGGACCACATAGTGCGGCGATTAGATACAATCGTCGCGCAATGTCTCAAAATCGGGCGGAAAGCGGTTAATGATGAATTTTCATAATAATTCGTCACCTTTTATCCTATTGTAAAAAGGATAAGATCTTAATCTGTAAATAACTTCTAAACTTCAACCGCATGACAGTATAGAAAACGCTAAAATGACGCTTTATGTGGTCGGAAAATCCGAAGATGTAAAGAAATCACTCTCTCGAAAACACTTCGAGGCTTTTACAGAACTTATATTTCTTCCAGAGCAAAATACTGTTAAGCTTGTACAATGTCTAACTTAAATTCTAATACAATATGTTATTCTGGAGGACCTCTTTCTTCTTCCGCTCCAAGTCTAAAGTCTATCTCGAATTTTCCACATAAAGTGTCATTTTAGTAGTGTCCTCTGGTGGTAGTTCTATAAACTAATATTCAAAAATATATTAATTAAACAAAGAAAAAAGTATTTTCAGTAAAAATAATTTAAATAATTTAATACAATATATATATTAAATTATTTTCAGTTATCGATAGGATTAAAAAAATATATAAGCCGATCAAAATAAGCGAAACAGAATAATAAGTAGACATAAAAAAAAAATATTAGAAAAAAATGTCTATGATATATAAAATGAATAAAGAAAATAAGTGAAAGTAAAAAAATAACCTAGTGTTATGACACTCTGTACCCCACTTTCACCGAATTTTGGAGGCATAGCGTGTTGAGTGGCGAAACTCAACGCCGCATTTTACCTCGACACCAGAGTGAAGAAACAGAAATATAAATTTAAATAAATTTTTAATTTCCTCAACTGGGGGTCAAACCCACAACGTTTACAGTTACACTTTGTGCCCCTGCGCCACGACTGGCCTAAAAGTAACTAAAGGAAATTCTTATTATTAAAAAAATTAAAGCCCCCATGTTCATCCCAAGACCCTCAAGTATCTCTATATGACATTTCGGTTTTATTGGCATTCAGCGATTCGCCCATAATTCCGACACAGATAGACAGACAGACAAAGTTACTTTCGAATTTATAATGCTTAAAGTAAATGAAACGTACAATTATATATTAAAATCTATTAAGTAGATAGGGACATAACAAACTTTATAAGCTCCATTTTGCTTGATTTCTGAATCTATATATATATAAAATTTAATTTATTCTTTCACCATACAAGACTCACCGATTCACATACGAGCACAAAAAAAACAAGGACGCTGAAGCTTTAAAGTTTCAAACAAGGTATATTACCAATCAATACAGGTCATCGAAACTCAAACAGATAATTCGAATCGCGACGTTGTAATTGCGCTTTTGCTTTGCATCAGCAAAGATAAGTGGGCAATCGTAGAGAAAAATAAAGTTCCCGGTTTTGCACCCCCAGCCCTCGTCTCGTGGTACCCCCCCACCCCCTCGCGCCCCTTCGTCTCGTTCAGTCTAACGCCACCCTTGGTAGCGTAATCACGTTGTGTCCCTTTTAAGGAGAATGTTATACAGATATTATGTGTGTGTGATTTTGTAGAGTGATTGTGTGTGTTCACATTTGAAAAAGTGGATTTTTTTAAGTATGCTTTGTACGTAAGTATTTTTTATTATTATTATAAATAAACATAATACAAGTATAGCGACAACAAAATGATTTGTTTTGAATAACACGATCATATTGGTTTATTATTATGTTTGTTGTATCTCTTGTAATCTAAGAAATTAAGTAATGGAAGTTTTAGTTAAGGAATACGATAAAAATTAAGTGAATTGTCCAGAACTCTACACGTAAGAGATGTTTCAATTATAGAGTCATCAACGTTCATCCTATCGTTACATCTCTAAGGGTCGGATCTCTCTGCTAGGGTACTCACGTATACCGCTGTACGAATTATAATCTTAGAGCGAATGATTGATTTATAATATTGTCTAAGTTACAACAAACTTTAAAGACCTTTACAACTGTGTTTAGTATAGTCAAATACTAATTAAAATTACAGTGCTTTTGGTTTTTAAATAACGAAAATTATTCTTAAAAATACAACATATAGAGAAGTACCATAATTTAAATAAATTAATATTTAAAACGAGTTGTAGTACATATGGTTTATTCTCGAAGGTTCCCCTTAAATAAGAAATTCATGAGTGCAGATTGAGCACACAGAGATCGTATTTGCTTGTGGGATGCTGAATAAGAAACAGGCACACGTAAACGTAACGTAAGTGAAAATCTAAATCGTTGCTTTGATCTGAGAACAAGCAAATATAAGAGGTGCATTGATTTTAGCTCTTTAAGCTATTAGTGATATAACTCTCTTTATTTAAATTAAAATGTTATGACTGTTTTAATCTAAAAGATAACATATTGACGCAACACTACAACCTCAATTTTCTAAAATACAAAGAGGCATCCTTTAATGATTGAAGCCTGACCTATTTTAAGATTCATCAAATAAAAAAGTCTAAGTAAAAGTCCCTTGATTAAAATTTCATTAATCAAATTTTAGCTCGAATTTTTAGTTTACTTTATAAATAAGCTTAGCCTTTTTTTCCATACTATTATATGCCAATTTTACTCCTTTAGGGTTCAATTTTCAGAAAACCTTTGTTAGTGGCAGTAAAAGTGATAATAGCTATCTGCATGCCAAATTTCAACTCGATTCGTCCAGTGGTTTGAGCTTTGCGTTGTTAGCTGAGTTAGTCACTTGGATGTTTTATGTTTTTTACACACACGCCTATACAGTTTTTTTTCAAATAGTCAAAGAGAATTTATTATTATGACATACTAGTCTCTACATTCCATCGATTAAGAATACATTGTGTTAAGTAGTGGAAGCCAATGAAACAAAAAAACATTTTTAAATATAAGCAATTAAGCATCTCTTCTATTAGGCATCGAACCCACTACTACCAGATAGATACATATTATTTAATTAAAGGAATATTTTAATAATAGTAAATTAAAGGAATATTTGAGGCCAGTCGTGGTGCAGGAGCACAAATGTGCGACTGTTGCGTTCGGGGAAAAGAAATATAACATATTTTTTTTAATATTATAATTTTTCTAGATCTGGTGACGAGGCAAAGCACGGCCTTAAGATTAGCCACTCAACATGCAATGCCTCTACAATTCGGCGGAAAGTGGAGAACGGAAGTGTCTTAATGAGAACGAGTTGTCTTAATACTAGATTCCCTCAACTTACCCTGTGTTGTGCGGGATACAGCGTGAAGCTAAAACAAAAATAAAAATAAACATAAAAAAGTATTTATATAAAATAATATGAATTTTTAAATACATTATTAGATTTCCAACACTAGAGAACTACTTATAGACGAAGTGCTACGCGACGCAGCGGGAATATTTTAAGCTCTTCGAACTTATTGAATTACCACAAAGAATGTCTAACAAAGTCAACTTGGCTTGGTATTGATTATATTTTTTATTTCTATGGAGACGGACGTAAGCTTCGACCTAATATGATTATATGTCATTTACATATGATTTTTTTTATATAAATTTATGTGTTTTTGTACCTTCCGTGCAGTGTTACACGAAATCAAATTATGCTATGTTAGTAACTGGGTGATTTTTTCTTATATTTTTTTACAATTTTGATACACCGTTAGCATTAACTCCACCAAAATGAAGAGAAAAAAAAATGAATTATTTAATGAAGTTTTCTTCTTTTTTTACATAGCAAAACAGGTCAGTCGTGGCGCGTGGTCGCTAGCGTGTGACTGTAGATGTAACAAGTTGTGAGCTCGATTCTCACTCGACGAAATTAAATATTTAATATTTCCATTTCCTCGCTCTGGTAACGACGCAAAGTCCGGTGTTAAGTTCCGCCACTCTCGAGAATTCGAAACGGGAAAGGAAGTGTCTTAATGGGAACGGAGTAACTTAACACTTGGTGGCCAAGTTCCCTCTGACTACCCTGCTACGTGCGGAATACATCGGAAATCTAAAGGAAGAGTAATACTAAATTAGATTCTCTTTTCGACACGAATATTTTTTTATGTTACATTCCTTTCGTGTTAATTCTTACTGAGTAGTTCAGTTTTCATGATTTCTATATTCTATATTCTCATATAATTTATAAATCTCATACAATACTATTTGTCAGGGTCTAATCTTGAAACTAAATTTTAAAATAGTTATTTTTAACTTAATCAAATTAAATTATGGATATACGTATATTTAAGATAACAATACCGGGTTACATTAAATTTAATATAGCGGACAAGCCATGGTACAGGGCTAGTTACTTTTTAAGTAATTCTGTGATATGGATATCCAATGAAAAATTATAAAATATAAAAATCAAGATGGTCACCAAATAATTTTTAAAGGTACTATATAAATAAGGCAAATATTTTGGCGTCCTAGAAGGGCAAGCCTCTATCAAGAAAAGAGAAATATTTAAAATATATAATTAATGTTTATAGTATAAAATCTAATGAATTTACTATTAAATCAAGGTAGGTATATCCCCAGTAGTTTAGTGTATTAGAAAAATATTTATTTGTTGTTTGCTACATTTAAAAAACTAAATGTAACAAAAAAAAGACATCAAATATCATTTTTATAGAAAAATCATACAGTGTACATTTTACAATACGTTCAACCAATTTTCTATTCTTTTTCCGTATTTTTTAAAAGCAACGTGTTTTCACTTGTATGTTATTTCACAGTTTCCACATTGTAGCACTATTTTGACATTGTTAGGTCAGTATCATCTTGTTTTACAGGTACAAACAAAATAGTGTGCTAGTATTGAACTACCTTACTATTTTATTTTATGAAACTAATATTGATAAAAGCGGAATAAGTTTTTTTTTATGTACAATCTTCTTATTGTTGTTTAGCAATTTCATCTAATTTATATAAGAATGGGAAAAATTGTGTTTAGATGATATTAATGAAAATAAATCAAATAAAACTTAATTAAAATACTTCACTATGTAAAAGGATTGATTACAATCTATATATATAAAAAGGTTTGCCTTCTCTGAGGGACTGACAGACAACGCAAATACTTTCGTCTGTTTTGTAGTTGTTCTTTAGGAGGTGTAGGGAAGCACTAAGAGGCGCAAAAAATCTTTTCATTTCTTGAAATTGCTATGGGAACACAAAAAAACAGTATTTCCATTTTACGTCTCAAAGTCCTGGTACCCTATCTTTTTTCAGCTAAACAAAATATTAGGTATACTTACACAAAAAAAAAGTAAAAAACTAAAATTAGTAGTTTTAATGAAAAGTTAAAGTTAAACGAAATGAAAAGTTTCACTCAGTTCTGATCATCCAGAATATAAAAACATTTTAATTCACTACTACATATTTTGCATCCCTCGTTGTTGGGCATCGCTCGTTTGTCTGCCTTACTTCTACAAAAAAGAATATTAACATATGAAATAATAACTTTAACTTTAATAATATTTTTAATCAATTTTGTTATGTAATTAACAAGAAAGTAAATTTATTACTTAGGCCACTTTGCCTACACTATAGTCTCTAAATTGGCATATTTCAATTAACCATATTATTATTTCGTCCACATGTTTACCAAATAGCTACATATTATGTATGTAGGTGGCTGATATCAACAATTTTGTAAACACGTCCAACGAGCAATGTCGTTTATGAATAAAACATAATAATAAAATGATTTAAGCGTTTCACGTTTTTTTCATGAAAAAATCTTAATTTTGAGGCAAATATTTTAAGATTTATTTTTATTATCTTCGTCCAGTTATATTTTGCGTTTATATAAGGTAGCGTTTCTGCTCGCGGCTTCGCTTCGCTTTATCCCATATATAGCAGGGCAGGCAGAGAGAATATAGTATCAAGATATTAAAACCGTTATTGGTTTTCAGCCGGAATTCAAGACCTTGCGTGTAGAGTGGCTATTATATATTGTTTTGGCTCTACTCTGCATCTCATGTGAATATAAGGTAATGTAATATACAGTACTGGGTATGTACAGTAGGCAGAGGGAACCCAGTGCTAAGACACTACGCACCACTCAAGTTTCTAAATATTGCTTCTAAAATGGTAGAATTCAAAGCCGCACTCATAAAATGTGCCTCTTCGTTTCCCTATTTGGTGGGTAAACGCTCAAAAATACGTCTTTACAACATCGCTTTATAATATAAAATTATAATTGTATGAAAAAGAAGAAGATCGAACTTAAGAATTTACAACAACTATTTGTTTGTTCATCATCAGATCATTTATCAAGAAATGTTACAGGCATATAGCGCTTTACCCGCGGTCAAAGTTATATGGATACTTGGAATGTATCATAAACAATGCTTCATTATTTTCATTTGACCACGCGCGAGAAGCAGCAAATAGTAGACTTATAAAATGTAAGTGTAATAAATAATGATGTATGTAAATTCTTATTAATTGAGGCCAGTCGTGGCACAGGGGCACAAAGTGTGACTGTAAAATCGACTGGTTGTGGGTTAGATCCCCATTCGAGGATATGAAATATTTATTTACATTTATACTTCCATTTCTTCGCTTTGGAGTCTTTTCAAAGCGGGGCGTCGAGCTCCGCCACTCACCACGCAATGCCGTCAGAACTCGGCGGAAAATGAGGGATGCAGTGTCTTAACAGTAGGTTCCCTCTGTCTACCCTGCTGTGTGCGGGATACAGCGTGAACCTGTTTTTTATTTTTTTTTAATCCATATTAATAAGTATAATTCCTTAAAAGGGAAAATAAAAACCTATTATCTTAAGAAATATATATAAAATACATTGTCCTATAAAAATCTATTAATATGCGAATAAAATAATAAAAAATCTCATAACGAAGTTGCCTCTAAGTTTTTAGTTTTCATTAACTTATCCAATATTTAAAAGAAAGTCTTACAAAGTAGAAATTAAGTAACTAAGGATTTGGTTTGGAAAAGTAATAATAGAACTGCGTTTAATATTTTACAAAACTTATATTTGAAGTTTTGACTTCATTTGAATGAAAATACGATCTTCTTTATACACTTCTGTACTTGTACACAAATATTTATCTAAATATATTTTTATATAAAACGCATCTCGACGCTTTTTTCACTTCTCTTTGTGCATTAATTCACGATATTATGTGTTGAGTAGCGGAACTTAGTCTTGTCCTATTTAACGCCGCGCTAGTCGTGCCGAAGTGGAGAATCGAAAATATTTTTTTCCCAAGTGAAGATCGAACCCATAATCATTGCGTTTGCAGTCAGATACCGTTACACTAATAATAATATACATATAAAGATATTACTTAATACTTCTTTTTATTGTATCTATATCTCTACATTATCATATTTCAAAAAAGACCAAGAAACTAAGTGTAAACCCCTCTATTTTGCACTTGCCGTCTATTGACATTTTCTGTCAACCTTCTATCAATACTGGCTGGTTTGGAAATGATAATTTTTGTGTTGCTTGTGTAACTGATATATCCCAAACACCTTTTAAAATATTATTTAATAAATAATGCCTTGGCTCGTGATGTGTCTAGTGGTTAGAACCGTTTATAGTTGTGATCGTGAAGAACCCAAAATCTTTTAGAGATTCAAAGGAAACAGTGTTAAGAATTTCATATTATGCCATTAGAAGGTATCGCTTTAATAAGATATTTGCCATCAGAAGTTGTTCTTGTGTCAGTTATTTAGATAACTGTAGACTCGACAATATAACATTGTCATAACTCGAAACTCGTCCGAAGATAAGCCAAGAGCGCGTCCTATCTTCCTCTCCACTATAACTGCGAACTAGTTATAATAAGAGGAAGAAAGAGTACGGGCACCTCCCCGCCCCTACACCGTGAATTCCTACCAGACTGCGGCTGCGACAGTCTTGTTGAAATCTCCGGGACGTTTGTGTATGATCTTTCCGAAGGTACTTGTTACGCTTGTTTATATTAAGATTATATTAGAATGGTGATTCGTGATGTTGATTGATTTGTGAGATCAATATAAGTCGTTGGAACGAACGCACGCCGATATGTTAAATAAACGCACGGCACACACCCCACAGTCGTGTCTCGAACCGTAGGCGGACACTACTACATACACCAGAGTTCCAGGACATAAAATAGCACCACACACCCGTATGAGACAGGCGGACACTACTACATACACCGGACCTGGGACATAACAGCACCACACACCTACTAGTCGTATACCAAGTCGTAGAAGTGGTATATAAAATGTCAATGGCTAACGCCATTCAAGCATAGCTTACGTATCGCGAGCGTACTGCGAGACGGCATCAGCCACGACATAGTTCATGTCGCTATAACAGTTCGCATAAGCCCATGACGTCAGCCTTCGCGACGTCAAGCAACATTCAATATTATAATGTGGATCAAAGATCCACAACATGTGTCGCTCCTACACATATATTGCCTTTATAAGAAATTCGATCCTAAAAGATCATGTCATCATAGGCTTCGAATTATTATAGTATATTTATAATATACTTGGTACGAGTCTTTATGTGCATCATATTTATTAGTACCGTAGTACTTAAGAGTTCGACTCGACCGCTGCCTTCCGAGCATCACCACCACCTATCGCGAAACTCGGGACGACAATACACGAACGCGTCTCGATTAATATGATATTTAAAATATATAGTTTTTATTATTCATATTTATCTATGTTATTTATGTATATTGCCATGCATATTTTATTTTATTTATTTATTTATTTTTAACTTATACCATAGGTACATACTGTTACACTTGATCGAGTGTTTTTTTCTATCTTAATCTGATAAAATTTAAATTATATGTAAAAATATTTTATTAGAAGTATGATAATGACAATTAATTAAGAAGTCATTAAATCTTAATTTTTTTCTGTTTTTTTAAATTTTGTAACTTAGCTGTGACTTGAACATGGCAAGATAGATTAACTATGAGCTTTAGCCACCGGGTAAAACTATCAATTCTGACTCTACTGTCCGAAATTGCTATTGAGAAAAACCGGCTGAAACTGGTGAATAGGAAGGCCGTAGTGTTCCTCTATGACAACGCCAGACCGCACTCATCTATAGTCATGCAGCAAAAATTGAGAGAGCTTGACTGGGATGTGTTGATGCATCCTCCATATAGCTCTGACATTGCTTCTTCAGATTTCCACCCGTTTCGGTCATTGCAGAACTCTTTAAGAAGCATAAAGCTAACCTCATAAGAACACTGTAAACACTACCTGTCAGATTTTTTAAATTAAAAAATCTCAAAATTTCTATAGGAATGGGATCATGGCACTACTCATAAGATGGCAGCAAGTCATCGATCAAAACGGCACATACATATTATCTATATATATAAAAGGACTTGTGCTGACTGACTGAGGTAAGACGCACGCAGAGCCGTAACCGCTGACGGTAGAAACGTGAAATTTGGGCAGATATTTATTTTCATATTCTGGACATCCACTAAGAAGGGAATTTGAAAAATGTTAACCCTAAAGGGATGAAATAGGGTTTAAAAGTTTGTATGGAAAAAAAATTTAATCTGTACCGATTCTTATAAAATTTAAAATTCAGACTCTTAAAAATATTTAATTGAACACGTGTTTCATGGTTTTTAAGAATTCACCCCCTAAGGGTTCAAATAAGGGGTTGAAAGTTTATATGGAAAAAATTTTAAATTGCCACCAATTTTTATAAAAAATTTAATTCAGACGGTTAAAAATATTTTATTGAACACGTGTTTCGTGGTTTTTTTGAATTCACTCCTAAGTAACGGGCGAAGCCGCGCGCGCCCTCTAGTAAATAAATAAAAAATTATACCTAAAAAAATATTTTCCTTTGTATAAACAATACGAAAATACTTTTGCCCCGAATTTATATTAAGACACTTTGTTCCTATGAAGACACTTCCATACCACACTTCGAGCCAAATTCTCGAAAAGCCTTTGATATAATTCGAAATATATTATCATACTTACATATAATTAATTTCCATACTAAATTCACCTTACTAGTAGGTATACCACAAAACGACAGTTGACTATGCATTGTTATGTACTAAAGCCAGCCGGTTACTATGAAACGTCCTTTGATGTCGTTCCGACTTAATCAGGTATACCTTAATTAATTACGTTTTACCTAATTGTGTGTTAATCATTACGAGTAGAATACAATTAATTATTCCATTATTGTCTATAAGAGATATTTCTCTGTCTTTCTCTGACTGAGTCAGACATTTTTGTGATTCCGTATCACAAAAATAAAAAAACGGATTATAGGATCTCTTTATTCTCAGTCAAGAATACGTGAAAGTAAAAAAATGAATGTATCTATGTGTTACAAATTTCAAATTTTAATCAGTCTACACTAGTCAATCTAGGAAGGTACTAGGAAGTTATTTAGAGATTAGAAAAAATGAAACTTCGGAGTCAACACGATACGAGCGTTTGTGTTTTCTTTTTGCCCCATATTGTATGGAATTCGCTACGTAATTAAAACCTATATGATGCTTCCCGTTGACCTAGAATTATGAAAATTGGCAGCACTGCTGAACGTAGGCCTTCTCCATCGTGCGCCAAGTATCAAGATCTTAAATCTGCTCGCATACATTCGATGTATATGATAAGAAGGTGGATTCATGTTTCAACTATTGGTTATTACAGATGGGATGCATTAATTGAAGACCCTAGTCTTTTCCTTCTTAAAGTTATACTGGCCAAGATGTATAGTTTGATCAAAGTATATACATGTCCATTAAAAACATTTTTCATTTTTTCAAGATTCAACCTGAGACCAACGCGTCATGAATAATCACACAGGACATTCACCATTTATTCCAAATCCTATAGTTTCCTATAGTGTAATTACTGAGGTATTATATATTAAATGAAATCAAATTAAATACTTAACCCAATTAATTAAACTTCCAAATAACGTTAAACGTTAAATATATTTATTTATTATGTTTGTCCAACATATACGACTATTTATATATTATGGTTGTCCAAATATAAGTTAAAAAAACGTCATTGATCATCGTTCGGTACCGCTCGCAACACCTACGGTTAAATAAGATAGATAATGCGCAAAAACTGGGAAAAGAGGGTACTGGATTTTGTCATAAAATTTTTAGTCTCGTTCCTATAATAAACTGAAAGAATAAGACGAACCATATGAGAACGGAGAGCCTTGCCACTGGTTTCACTCTGCCGAGTAATCATAAGACACTTTTTGTGGGATAAAGCGCCGACCTCAAAAAATTATGTGAGCACCAGATTATCTGTGCTTACTGCTACAACGAGGGCGATGTGTGAAGCTAAAAATAATTCATTCGTATATATACTTCAAGAGCTTCTAACGAAGGCCCTTCAAAGAAGAAACTGTATATCAACCTAGATTGACGTACCCCGGGATAAGAGATGGGGTTGTAAGAGGACGACAAATGCAACTAAAGCTTGTATGCAATGTTTAAGCATTGCTGACTTTTCAACAGTTAATTTAAATCATCGAAAAAAATGTATATACTCGTATAACTAAATAAGTTTGGTAAAACAAAATGTTCACGTTTAAAAAATAAACAATAATTACTTAATTACACGATTGTTGGATAAGACCATAATATGCATAAGTATATATATAAAAGCTGGAATTTCCTAAATTCCCATTTCCAAGAATCTCGCGAAAACATAACAATTCAACATTTGAGGTCGAGTAGCGAGTACACTTACTTATGTATATCTCTTGACTGTAGAGTAGAGCTTGGCGTCGCCCCAATTTCGATCGTATGGCTATGATACTTTTGATAATAATACCAGCAGACGCCTATCTGTACTTCATTGAAACTGACATGTCTGTTCGTGTAGTTAGTTAGTTATATAATATATATTGTCTTATTTTCTTTATTTATTTAATGTGAAGCGGGGGGTGACTTTACACCCGACGGTTATGGGTTTGATTTACATTTAGAGTAGTGTATTATATTTATTATCTCGCTCTGGTAACGAAACAAAGCACGGCGTTGTGTTTCATTGCTGAACAATATACCAACTAACTAAAATATACCAATTCTTCTACACCGGACTAATAATTTTCACTCTCGTCTGTTGGGTTGGTCCTGTTTATAATGAATTATTCCATTATATCGCCAAGAACAAAACTAGAAGATTATATACAGACAAAAATATATATTTTTTGTCTGTATGTAATGTGTTTATTATCGCCTGATGTAATTTTTGTATTATCGCTTATACGTACTATATCCCGCTTTGTATTATCGCTATTATATTGGTAGGGGGCTTCGCCCCCTGCTCGCTTTGCTTACTAACCTCTTACTTTTAATGATCAGAAAATAAGATCATAAGTTTCATGAACTATCTATCATTGTTTAGTTTATAAGACTTGATAATATATCGTCAAATCAGCCTATTTGTTTCACTGTTAGACGTAGGCCTCCCCCAGAGTGCGCCAGAGCTTCCGATCCTTTCCGCATCCAGTTGAAGCCAGCAACCTTCATCAGGTCGTCGGTCCATCGAGCTGGAGGGCGTCCTACGCTACGCTTGCCGAACCGCGGTTTCCACTCAAGTTGCCTGCTCCAGCGGCCATCGGTTTTTCGACAAACGTGTTCAGCCTACTGTCACTTTAGTAACTCTGGTTCTGTTCCGTATAACTTCATTCTTGATTTTATCCTACAAAGTGGTTCCGAGCATAGCTAATAACATTTACTAAGTTATATTATAATGAGGAACATTTTATTTTATTGAACATCCTCTTCATTTCATCAGGAAATATTGCTTCAATTTAAGAAATTATTTATATATTGAATAGCCCGTTTATTAAAACCAAAATTTAAAAATACGAGAGAACTGGAGAGATATAAAAAAAACTAAGAAATATATTCTAAATTATTTTAAGCAATACAGTATTATTATTCTTTATTCAATGAAATACGTTTGATGCATTGTACGTTTTATATAAATTAAATTTGGCTTTTAAAGCGTAACAATAAAATTGATATTTTAAGTTTTAAAACCTCACAGTTTTAAAATAGAAAGATCAAATTAAAAATCAAGTATCTCAATAACTTTAGTTATTAATTTTTTTACTTAAAATAATATATTGAAACTTATTTACTTTTAATTTCTCTCTACAGTCAGCAAACAAATAACGTAATGTTGAATATTGATACATAGAGACAGAAGGGTCTCAAGTGGAATGTCTGTAGTAAGCCCGAACAACGCAAATATTTTTCAAACTTATACTCATTCACAACAACAATCTGAGGAATCTTGTTGAGGTGATATTGAAATTATTTAATTAATAGGGTTATATCATAACAAAAATACTAGCTTTAAGGCTGTTTTGAAGTTGGTGCCAAGTAAAAAAAACAGGCTTAGTTATTTGATATTGTAGTAAGGTTGTTATAGTAAGGACTTAAAAATTATAAAATACTTATTTAATTATTTTTGTTTAACTACACTAAAATACGTTTTACTTTATGTTAATTAAATGTATTTTTCCTTACTCTTTATTGTATGAAGATGACTAGATCTTGAAAGGATGATTTTCGAATGAACGGGTAGTGGTTGTCCTATGTAAGACTTCACTGGGTATTACTTTTGTAGAAACTGACATTTTGGTATAATGAAAAGTATGAAGTAAGCCTAACAAAAGGTAGCTGCATCGTTAGCAGGGCGAGGAAATAAAAATATTTAATAAATATTTAATTTTCCTGAGTGGAAATCGAGCTTACAACGCAACGTCACACTTGTATCCTTGCGCCACGACTGATCTTAATTTCTTTAATATTTATCATAGTTTTATCAATTCGTAGTTTGCTCTACAATTTATCATTTTTATTAATTTAATGCAAGGCCACGTTAATAAAAACAGATGATAAAATCAAAAGTGGGAGCTATTTTGAATATATATACAGTTTATAATATTATATTTTACTTTAAAGCGCGCGGCGCGCGCGTTCGCGTTTCGTTGCTCCATGAATTATTTATTAAATTTAGTCTATGCAAATAGCATACGATGATGAAAAATGATTTTAAATTTCTATCCCTTACAATCCTGGGACACTTTGGTTTGTGTGGGCGAAAAATATTTAATATTTTATGAGGAAGAACTATTGAATTTTTTATTTCTCTCCAGTCTTAGCGCGCTTAGCGAGCTTTCCTATTTTAGATGAAAAAAACTATAATACTGTTGCGACCAAATTTCAGTCAATGTATTTTTGTTTTAGTCTCGATGAGAAATTCTTAAGTTTTCTTTTTTAATATAAAAGTTGTCACTTTTTTTTGAAGAACCTTCAATGTTCAATTTTAATATAATAACTAATAATACTTAGACTTTGAGTTTCTGATACGTGGAAATTGTGGCATATAAACATGATTGTTGTAGATCAGGTTCCCATTCTGGCAAAGGAATTATTTTCAGTTTCCCACTCAAGGCAAATCGCGGCGTTGAGTTCCGTCACTCACCACACAATGTCATAAATTCAAGAAACAGAATGTCTTGACACTAGCCTATCTCGGTCTACCTCGCTATACGGGAAAAAAGACTTTTTTAACATTTCTAAAGTGTTATTCCACACTTAGGAAAGAAAAATACTTATTTAGAAAACGTTTAAAAATGTTAACGTAGTGGGACTCCAATCTGCGCCTCCTGGAAACCGACCAGGCGCTTTGACCACTAAGCCATACGTTCTCATCAAGCTACGTCGAAACTTTTATACGCTTGTTACAACTTATTTATGTTGTTAGCATCTCTGTAGGGAGATTTTTACATAGTGAATCTGTTTTATAATTATCTTCTTATTTCACGTTTAAAAATATACAATATTTGCTTAATCCCATTTATCTTGTATATGTACATTATATACACAGAGCACTGTCACAAATACTCTACCGCAAACTAACGTTTAATGCCAATCGTTTAAATGTAGTGGTCTGTAGGTATTTTCATTGTAAAATAAAGTGTACTTATTAGTCACGCAGAGGCCCACTTTGATGGAATTAAATTACTTCGGAGTTGGTTAAAGGATTCCTGAGAGGATCGAGTGGTTCCGATGAATCTTCAGCTTAGGACGTTATCCTTAAGGAGGCTAAGTACTCAAGAACAGGATATTTTAATAAAATTAACTACCACCTAGTTGTCTTGTGATTGGTTTTTTTTTGATATGCATATTTGAATGATAGATAACAGCTTTTTCGTATAACAGGATAAGTATAGGGAACTTAGCGTTAGGGCACTCCGTTCTCCACTTTTCTTCTGATGATGGCAAAAGCAAGATGCATAAATAATATAAAAAAAAAAATTTGCTTCACGCTATATCCCACATACAACATGGTAGGCAGAGGGAAACTAGTGTTAAGACACTCCGTTACCCATTTTTCGCCGCGCATACTGCCGCGATTTGCCTCTATATTATACGTAGGGATAATATATTAAATATAAGCTACTCTGTTCCCCACTTTCAATATAAAACATAATGCTAAAAATACTGTTAATTACTAATCAATATAAACTGTCAATATAACATGTCATAATAAAAGAACTTCAATATCTAATTACGGCTATGTATCATTTTGGTAGTAAGCTATTGTATATTCCAATACATGATGTATAATAGTATTATAGGTGCTTTATAGTAGTGATTATTATCAATAACCATTTTCGATCAATGGGCAGCATTGAAAGCTTATCTCTAAACTAAATGACGTGGACTCTACACATCTATTGTTACGAAATAGTTACTGAAATACTCTACTATATAATATATTGCGGTGTTAAGTTACTCAGTAACTGACAATCAACGTGCAGACAAAACTCCTGAATTTAGAACTTAGAAGTTTATTATATAGGCAGGGGAGGAGTTTAGTATAGCACTGAGAGAGGATTACTCGAAATTCCTACGAACACAGGAAAATGGAAAAACTATAACTATAACTAGCTTCACTCTTTATCCCTAGCGGGATAGTCGGAGAGAACGTAGCGCCAAGCGCTACAGTCTCTACATACCTCTTTCGGCTCGTCCACTGTCATCAACCTCTTCATACATACCCTCCGGGGAGTCTTCATGCTTTTTACGTTCCTCCAGTATCTTTGATACTGTGTTTTCGAAGGTCAACCGAGGTCTCCCCCTACCTCTCTTACCGCTTACTTTTCCATCATACATCTGCCAATAATACAATAATCGCAGCCAGCTGACCAGCTGAGCATGTTCTTCTTCACTCTCACCGTGACATCCTCGCTAGTACCTGCCATTCTGTGTACCTCTTTATTGCGGATTCGATCAGCTAAGCTGACCCCGCATATCCTACGAGAAGATCGCATCTCCACAGCATTCTCTTTCTTTCATTCTTCTGTAATACCCACGTTTCGCTGCTGTATAAGAGAGTCGGTACCAAAACTGCATTGTGTACGACCAAACGCGCAGCTGTGCTGACGTTTCGCCGTCTCATCAATGCAGCTAAGGCTCCGTTAACCTTGTTACCGGCAGCAATACGCTTTTCCACATCCATCTCGTATGTTCCATCTCTACTGAACATCTTCCCAAGTATACCACTTAATTCATCTGCTCTAATATCTTATCATTTACACTGATCTTGCATTCCGTCCTTTCTTCATCTCTTTTAAAAATCAGAACCTTTGTCTTATTCACATTGAGGCTTAGACAGGAAAATGGGATTTTTCAATTTATTTATTATCTTGCTATATATCTAGTGGATACAGCGTGAAGCTGAAAAAATGTCTAACGCAAATAACGATGTGGGCGACAACTATTTAATATATAGCGCATAGAGCTCATAACTTTTTCCCTACATAAAGCTCTTTCTTAATGTATCAGACTCAGTCACACTGACATACAATCCAAAGTCGAAAGGATGACTGATAAAGTGACAAGTGCCTGCAAAATTCAGAAATTTGGAGTGTAGGTTTCTTGGAGAGTGTAGGGAGCACAAAGCAAGATTTCTCGAAATACCTCCGAGATGTAAAACGATATCTTACAGTCTATGGAAACGAAATTGCATTCTACAAAGTCTTATATTATACATTTATACCCACAATGAAATATGAATAAAAAAACGTTCATATTTTGCTATTTCTTATTCATTTAATATTCACTGCTGTTACGAAGAAGTCCAAGCGTGCGAATGTAAACGAAATGGTTTTGGGTTCGATTCTAACTCGAGAGTATGTGTGTCTTAATGGCATTGGAGTGTTTTAACATTAAGTTCCCAGGTTCCCTCTACCTACATTATTATGTGCAGGATAAAGCGTGAAACAGAAAAAAAACTTAATATTTTTAAGCATTATTTTTACATAATTTCCGCTGCTTACGTAATACATTGTGAGGATGGATAATAGTTAATACTCGTTGTTCACTTTCAGCCTTAACTTAACTTAACTTAGCTTCACGCTTTATCCCTAGCGGGGTAGTCAGAGAGAACGGAGCGCCAAACGCTACGCACTTTCAGCCCATTTTAAAAATATATACGGCTGGTTGACTTTACCTGATCAGATATTTTTTGTACTTTATTTCATAAATAAATTACTATCATATTTCTCTACTGTTATGCTAAGAGATTGTTTCTTAATTTTTTTCTTCCACAAAACCGTAAAAATATATACACCAGTATCTATTCTAAATCTTTTTTTCAAAAAAAATATATAAGCCAATGACTATCGAATATATTAAGCTCCACGCCAAAGCTTCTATAGGGGCTTTCATAAATTCGTTCCAACAGCCAAAGCTCATTATAACGTCAGGTAGCGTAAAACGTAAGTCTTACAGAGCCCACTCATTAACTACGTGAGTATGGAGAATTTATGATACGTCGAGACAGTTTTATATATGATTGTGCTATAAACGCTGTTATTAAACATTTGCTTCGTATTCATTATTTTACTTTGACTATTTCAGTGATGCTTTGTGTGGCTTAACGGTATAACCTGTATATACTAGGGTAGGTAGAGCCTACCTTATGTTAAGACTCAGCTTCACACGTACCTACCTCCGAATTTTCGAGACAGTTTGCATGATGAGTGGCGTAACTTAATACGATGCTTTGTCTTGTAAAGAACAAGGGAATGTAACAGTGTTCCTAGACGTCCCGATTTTAGCGGGACGTCCAAATTTTTAGCACGAAATTTAAGTGCCAGTTGGACGGACCAGATATGGTCCCACCTTAAGTGAATTATTCTACGCACATATATAATTATTTTTATTAAATTTATTTTTTTTTGTAATAAGTTTTAGACAAAATCTGGCAATGTTGGAATGTAAATAGCGTTCCACCTACGGGGAACCGAACTCACAACCGTCGCGCTTATAGGGCCGTAGACTTATAGCAACAATTTATTTTGTTGTATTTAAGTAAATTTTATATAAATAAGACAATATTATCGAACATTCGGATATCATTGAACGCTCACCCATCATTTAGCGGCCATTGTTGCTTGCAATAATTAATTTCACTTCCCGCCACAATATTGTTCCTTTCTGCTCCACAGATTATAAATATATCCTTTTATATCTTAATTATTCAGTAACTAGATGGTAACGCATTCGGCCATCTACCGTATATATAATGATGTACGAAAATACACGTTACTTTACGTATAAAATTTGTTAATAAAATTATCTTTTTTTTAATTTCACCCTGTATCCCGCACATAGAGTGGCGGATTTCAACGCCACGCTTCGCCTCGTCCCCAGAGCGAAGTAATGAAAATATTCAATATATTTGCGTTTATAGTCGCACGCTTGTGCCACTGCGCAACGACTGGCCTCTATCTATTATCTTAGTAGTATCGTTTTATTAGTATCAAATAGTTTCATATGAAATCTAGTCTAGTAGTCTAATCTATTAGACTAGTATATGTTAATATTATTCAAAATTTTAAAAATAATTTAAAATAATAAAAACTTAATCAGCTTTATGCTGTATCCTGCATACAACAAGGCAGACAAAGGTAACCTAATGTTAAAACACTTTGTTCCCCATTTTTCGAGGCATTGCGTGTTGAGTGGCGGAACTCAACCCCGGAATTTTCGCCTTGGCGCCAAGGAGAAGAAATGAAAGTAATAATAATTCGTTCTCTCGAGTGGAACCTACCGAAACTACAACCGTCGTGATAAAGTTATTGTAGTTATTGTATTTTATAATTCCATCCATTTATTAAGAAAAGCTATTATCTATATTTTATGAGAATTACGTTAATCGTTTCGGTGTACATTTTACTTCCAGGTAGAGCTACCCGGGATATACAACTTTATAAATCAAAACATTATTAATTATTAATATATTATTAAATAAAATAAATATACATACATTTTTAGTAAATAATTTTAATAAATTTATAATAAATTGAATTTTGAAAAGTTATGGTAAACCTCGATCATGTTGACTTTCTCTAATAGAACATAATATGTTGACAAAATTAAGGTTATTAGGGTTGTGTGACATTACTTTGTAAGGGCCGTGTTGTTTTAGGGAGATTGCTTAGATTTGATGCACTCGAAATGAAATGTGTATTTCGGGCAGCTTCAAGTAAAAAAATATATTATTTCTAGTCTTTTTTCTTCACGCTGTATCCCGCTTACATTAGTGTAGGCAGAGAATGTAAGGAGAGAGGTAGTGAGAGTGTTAAAACATTCTGATTCTGACATATCGCCCAATTTAGGAGAAATTGCTTGTTCAGTGTCGGAACTCATCGCTGCGCTTTGTATTGTTACCAGAGCGAGCAAATGAAAATGCTCAATTTTCCCGATTGGGAATCAAATCGACAACTATCTCAATTCAGTAAATATCATTTTCAGTAAAATGTTTTTTTCTTGACGATCATGTAGTACAGGATGTCACACAAGGAAAACAGACACTCCTATGTGCAAAGGGCAGGCAAAGTTAAAACTCTTTCTCTTGTCATGGTGTTTGCTTGATTTGTGAGTAGTTCAAAGTGAGTAGTTTGTACTGACTAGTACAAATGATGCTACCTGAGAGAGGGCAGCTGAAATAAAATATAATATATTTTAACAATATGAGGGCCTTAACTTCTTAGAATAAAAAAATACCTCATTCTCTATTTTTTAAATGAGAAATTAAATAGAAAGAACCAGATAATGTGTCAGGTAGGTAGTACTCGTTCAAGACAGTTAATGAAGTTCAACTCACCTGTTTAGGAGTTATTCATAACTGTAATATGTTGATTATTGAACCGGACGCTTGTTCCAAAGGATGCCTCTGTCGGTTTCTAGGTTTCACTAACCACCAGGTAAGATAGCGGACAAGTGTTTACCTATCTCCAATAAAAAAAAACTTACTAAATAGCGCCATTTTATTTTTAAGAATAAACATCAATATTATCTTTTATTTTGTGTTAACACACATACTGACTGACAAAACGAAAATAAGGAAATAATTATAATATTATTTTTATTTAGATGCAAGAGAAAAACCGGTACCAAGAATAGACATTTCCCTTCAATGTGTTTAATTATTATCATACATTTTATCGTTTAATGTAGACGACTTTTTCTTGAAGTCCATGAAGTTTAAGTGGCTAAACGCCGTTAGCTTAGTAACTACTGGTTCGAATTAAATATGTTGCTTTTTGTAAGATTATAAATACATGAAGCAAGACCATATTATAGCTTTATGTACTTGCCGCTTGAGTCTCCTCTTAAATCTCTAATGACTATATCAGTTTGAACACGTGGATGTAGCCGCACATAAAAGCTAATAGAAAACATAGTAAAAATAGATTGACATTAACGTGATGCAGGGACAGTGTCCGACCAGACGCGCGACGGTCATGGCCTCGATCTGAGGATCAACTGAGAACTAAATAACGCCTGAGTGACTTAATGGAGAAAATGATGTGTAAGATTATTCTTAGTGAGACCGTCGTGGCGCAGCGGCACATCGTTTAACTGTGAACAACGGTTATGTGTTTATTTTCACTTGAGAAATTGATTATTTTTGTGTTTTTCTCCCACTGCTAACTAATAAAAAGTGCGGTGTTAAGCTCCGCCACTCAATAAGTAATGTATTGAAAATTGGGCAGAAATTGGGAAACGGAGTGTCTTAATATTAAGTTATCACTCTACGTCCCTATATCCGAAATACTGTTACATATTACAGTTACAGTAGATGTAGTAATTTTTTTTTCAAAATATTTTTCACAATTATTTCGAAATTGTCTAAAAAATTAGTTTCTCTCTTGCTATACTTAAAAGACACGTAAAGCAAAAATATTCTTATAATATAAAATGCTGGCGTTATCGTTACTTAAATAATGAAACCACAAAATAGATTTACAAATTTATTTTATATACAAAATATATCATGTTTTTCGATGTGAAATTCCGATATAACACATATTGAGTTTAAAGTTTATTAACTGGTTGGATGAATTTTACTGAATCATTATATCGTTAATTAAGTGGATAGCGTAACTGGCGACCAGAAGCCTATATAAGATTGTTATTTTCTAACAAAATAAAACCGTGTTTCAATTGTAGATAAATAAACATTAAACATTTTGTTTAAATTTGGAAATAGAAATAAGTTAATTTAGCTATTGTGGCGCAGTGGCAGCCTTCTGACAGTAAACGCGTTGGTTGTGAGTTCGATCTTTAATTGGAGATATTAACTATTCACTTTGCTGTGGCGCGGGATATTGACTGTCGCCAATCAACAAACAATATCTGAAATCGAGCGGCAAATAGAGAGCGGAGTGTCTTGACACTAGATTATCTCTACCTATCTTGTTATGCCAGAAATCGACTTGACATTCTCATATTTTGGCAATAGGTAAATGTTTTATTTATTTATCAAAACCATAACAAAAAAACAATTAATTATAAGGCGAAGCAATCTAATACTCCTACAAAGCTTTTAAAGTATCAGTGACATACAAAACATTCTAAAGCTGATTGCTTTACACATTTCTGGTAGGTACACAACCAATTGAAGAAGGCAATTCACGAGCGCACAATAAAATTTATTAGTTGAGAATTGCGAGCCTACATAAATTCCTGGCAACATTTAGGGTAAATCTCCTTCCCTACCCCAGTGAAAGGGGTGTGGGTAATTTTTTACCCCAAAAGTAGGGGTCTACTACCACACCACATCGCGTTTTACGACTGTCGTTATACCGATTTCACTTGCTAATCTTTGTTACAATTCTATCTGGCTGCCTCGAGCTTTTATTCTCGTATTTTTTGTGGAATTTATATGGCGTAGTAGATTTTTGTATGTGTTTAATGTATTTAGGGCAATAGGTTCAAATAAAGTCTTTTTCTTCCTTTTTTGGTATTGTGCTATCATCCAGTATTAACTATCGCTAATCAAAATATTATGTTCTCTACTTTTTAGAGCTCAACAACTTAAGTCTTTAAGCGAGACGTTTTAAGAATATTAATTTAAAAGTTATTTTATTATCAAGTTAACAATTAAAGTGGCGATCCTAAGCGGGGATCCTAAGCGGGGCAGCTGACCCGCTCTCGTATGATGCGGCCGATGGAATGTCTAAGAATTGAATGGAAGGGCTAGAGTAACCATTTTCTCGTAGACTACAAAATTCGGAAAAATATTATGTAATATCAAAATAATTTGATAATTACCTTTACTGTTTCAAATTTACCTGCATGTAAGGACTCCATTTGACCTTTATCAACAAAGAATCGATGATACTGAAGGAATATTACTTAACAAGGATAAGTTCCGGAGCAAAGCTAAGAAGAAAAAAAGTCCATTACATCGGTCACTAATATATATGGCAGAAATTGTAAACAGAAAACCAATAAAATATTTATATATTGGTTTCTAGGTATCAGTAATTAAAATTTTATTCTAAATAAAGTTAAGTCAAATAATAATATATTATTATAATATTTTTTTTATTATTATTATTTTCAAGGAAAGTACTCAAAAGAAATAAACGGACAGAAGACCTCTAAATCCTTACTTATAGTAGGCAATTAAAAATTATACAAAATGTAATAACGTATAAAGCTAAAATGATTGCTCTCTAAATTCGTCATCATTAAAAAATCATACGAAAATTTAGATGTGATTCAAATCAATCTATATTAATACATCGTTTGTCGCGATTTATTTACCATTTGTATTTATTCGTGGCACATCAGACAGATCGCGTTTTTATCATAACTGTTGTTTCAAACTAGCGTGAAAAAAATAAATAATAGGTATATGTACATATATGTATATATATTAGAGGCCAGTCGTGGCGAAGGGACACAAAGTGTGACTGTAAAACCGACTGGTTGTGGGTTCGATCCCCACTCGATGAGATTAAATATTTACTTAAATTTATATTTCAATTTTTTCGCTGTGGTGTCGAGGTTAAGCGCGGCGTTGAGTTCTGCCACTCAACACGCAATGCCTCCAGAATTCGGCAGAAAGTGGGGAATGGAGTGTGTTAACACTAGGTTCCCTCTGCCTACCCTGCTGTGTGCGGGATACAGCGTGAAGCTGAATTATTTTTATTTTGATTTTAATCATATACTAACAGTTTCACAATCGTTATCTTCCAAATAAAAAATGACACAACAAATATGATAAAGTAAATTGAACTCGCAGTATCGACGCCATGCACCTTTCCGATTCGCCATGCTGAACGACGACCGATTTGCAAATTAGCTTGTACACGACTGAGTGCTGGTTATATAAGAGTGGGAATCATGGTGGTGCCGCTATCTATGTATATTAAGCTGCAGAGTGTGTTTGGTTGAACGCCCTAATCTCCACACTTATTATCTACTAGTTCAAAATGAGAAAATCTTTTCATTTTTATAAAAAGGTTTTAGGCTATAATAAAATATTGCTAGTTTAGATCTAACCCACTGAATTTGCGTTTAGAGTTACCTCTACCTAGCACTCAAAATGTGACAAAAACGCTGTTAAAATCTAATCATAAAATAAACATCATTTTTAGTTCTCTATGTGTAATATTTTCCCATCTTTTCTTCAATTTTCGGCTCAATTTGTAATATTATTTTAAAATTCATTAAAAAATCGTATGCACAGTCGTACATACAGAAACTCCAACAAATTGAAATCAGAAAAATAATTAGCCAGCCGCCCCGAGAGCGGTGAATTAAATCAATAGCGTCATAAAACAGTAATGGCCCAGTAATTTGTGTTACATCGTAACGTACGGTCTGATTGAAAATGTAAAATAAACACACCCCTTATATTCGTACTGGGGTTATAGAGTGTGTGATATAAATGAAAATTTCAACTGTTTTAAAATGTATTGTCTTTTGTTAAATATTTTATTTTTTCCAGAGCAAGGGTAAATAAAAAGGGTGTTGGTGGAATTCAACACCAACAACTTCCTCAGAATTCGAGGGTAAGTGGGGAACAGAATTATCATAATAAGGACTGAGTTCACAAACCCTAGGTTCCTAGGTTCCCTCAGCCTACTCTGCTTTGTGTGAGATATAGCGTGAAGCTAAAATATATAAAGAATAACTAACTCTTACCGGCGCTTTCGTCTCCGAAAACACATGAATACAAGACTTGCGTACCACACGTAACACAATTATAAGGACCCGTATAACCTCACAGCATGTACAGTACAATATATTCTTGCTTGCTGAATGGACTGTTCAACACAAACATAATCATTCAATTGGAACCAGTAGTTCCTGAGATTTAGTTGAACCAAACAAACTCGTGAGATTTATAATGTTAGAATAAATAATTATGTAGCTATAACTAATTGGTGTTCGCTAATTTGTTTACGTGAGGCTTATGACTAGCCATTCAAATTCCATGTACCATCCTTTGTACGTAAGATGTGTTCCTGAAGCGTTATATACATATTTGTTAAGATTGCTGTTATTTAATATTTAAGCTGAGGCCAGTCGTGGCGCAGCGGCACGAGGTGTGTCTGTAAAACCGACTGGTTGTGGGTTCGATCCCCACTCGAGGAGATGAAATATTTACTTAAATTTATATTTTCATTTCTTCGCTCTGGTGTCGAGGTTAACCGCGGCGTTGAGTTCTGCCACTCAACACGCAATGCCTCCTGAATTCGGCAGAAAGTGGGGAACGAAGTATTTTAACACTAGGTTCCCTCTGCCTACCCTGCTGTGTGCGGGATACAGCGTGAAGCTGATTTTTTTATTAAAATTTAGCTGAGCTGCTAAGGTTTTACATCAGACTTTTGTTGTTTAATGTCATTAGAAAATGCTTATCATGTTGACCAACTCATCAACATTTGTAAGGCGCTATATTAATAGGTTTTTAGATCAGATGAGTTATACCTAATGGTTTCAGGTCAGGTATTTAGATCTTTAAAATTAATTATAATCTACATCTCTGTAAATTCGTAATTTCACATTTTTATTTTGTGCGTAGTTGGGCAAACAGAGAGACAGACACACAAACTAATATAAAAAATAAATAGTTTTAACTTTTTTCTGTTTGTATTTTTTGTTAATATTTAATAAATAGACTTGAATAATTTTTTCATTATATGAATAGATAATAGTTTAGATGCCACAGTTTAGTAGTTAAATGAAGTAGTTTACGGAGATCGATTCAAAAATATGTAACTTTAAAGACAAACACAATCCAAGATAAAAGTAGTTATAGTTTATCTTCCAAAGTAGGGCTTTATGTATAGCCAGTAAGTTGGGTAACCAGATACAACGATGCGCAATATAATACGATCTCTGTATATCTCTTCTCACTAGTCCACTGTTATCAACCTCATTTTTCTTCTCCTTCGGGAGCTTCTCAATTTCTCAATTTTTTACCTCCCTCCTCCTCCAGTATCACATATACTGTTCGTACTGTCGAAGGTCAACCAAATACTTAAAAGCCATAATAAAAAGTAACTAGACCATTAGAAACAGGAACAATTTAAACTAAAAATAACAAAGTTATCCTCACTTTAATAATACACTATTAAGCGTCTTCCATCAAAAGGCAGCATCAACAACCTCATAATCTAAATATATCATCGTTTTCATTACTCTACTTTGGGTCGGTGTTTTTACAACGCCCCGGCTTTCTGACAGGGGTGGCCTAAACAACGCTTATTTGTTAATAAGTTATTAGCTACTCCTATATACCTACTACTATAGGGCTTTTGCGAAATTTTAGAATTTATGATGAAATTAAAATTAATTACCTTTTGATTTAGAGACAGCATTTGATTGTAAGCGCAAAGGACAAAGGGTGGCGTAGATTTTCATTGATTTGATCCACTGTAAATCTTGTTTTTTTGTGAAAATAAGAAAACGGAATATCTTTTCACTAGATTTTTCTTCTCTGCCCACCCTGCTATGTAGGGAAATGCCTTTTGATTTCGAAGTTTTATATTAAGACAGGAAGTGGTATTATATAGTACAAATAAAATAAAAGAAAATACGCTATTAAACATTGAATGAAAACTGTCCCTTAAGATATTGTATGGTAGATAAAAAAAAGATATTTGTCTTTCGCTTTATTTACACATTTTAAATGAAATTCTTTTTTTGCATATTAAATTATTTAGCCTTAAAGCAATTCATTCTTATTTCAAATGTTGTGACATTTTACACTAGCGATTCGCCCGCGGCTTCGTCCTCTTGAACTACACGTTTATTTAGTTAATACATTGAATTACTTTTCTGATTAACCTTTGCATTATTAACTGCATCTCAGTTAATAAGATACATCAATTATGCGTGTAACAATTTTAATTAATATTTTAAAATTATTTTCTTACTTCATTTAAATTTAAAAAAATAGATTTCAAATCAGAATCTGTATGTAGTTTCCGAGAAATTTGTAGAGAAACATACTACTAATAATAAATTAAACAAACGTACATATGTATATATGTATATTAACGAAATTTACCACACATGCAGGTAAGCTTAAATAGGCCTAATATTATAATTTTTTGACAATATGACATAATTATATATTTTAATATGTCATACTGGTAAGCTCTTTTATCGAAATCAGTATAAAAACTACACTTTTTTACTTATGTATCTAATTCAAAATATTTTTTTTTATACTTAAAGTTAAGGCCATTTGTGGCACAGGGGCACAAAGTGTAAACGTGACTGGTTGTGGGTTCGATCCTCATTCGAGGAAATGAAATATTTAATTAAATTTACATTTTCATTTCTTCGCTGTTGTTTCAAGGCAAAGCGCGGCGTTGAGTTCTGCCAATCAACATGTAGATTTTTTTTTTGGATTGGAAATGTAAACTCACCTAACTTGTATGTGTTACAATTTTATCATTCGCAAATAACTATCGATCACCGGGCGGTAGGTACGCGTTGGTTACTGGAATATCGCCAAACCAATGGTAATGGCACGCACGATTATTAGAATCCGCTTTATATGGCTTGCGGCGAATGTACAAGCTTTTTTATAGCTACAAACTACATTAAGTAACTATGTTTATATTGAGACCGGTAGTGACCGGTTTTGAGTGCGATTCCCACTCGAGGAAATGAAGTGTCTCCACGGCAGCAGAGTGTCTTGGGTTCCCCAGGGTTCCCAAATTCCCTCTGCATAGTGCGCTGCCATGTGCGGGGCGCAGCGTGTAACTATAAAAATATGTCTTTTTCAATATGCGTTTTTTGTTACCTAGATCTTTATCCACCTGTCCCCGTGGCTAGGTAATGGCGACAGGAAAATTAAAAAAAGGGTTAAGTAAGTTGATTGACTATATATTTAATTGTATTTATTATTTATTCATATAGTAATTGAAATGTACGGAGGCGACATTTGTTATTGAGATTTGTTATAAGGTATTTAAAATGACTAAGACAAAAATTTAAAAATGAATTACATAAATTGGAGAGAATTTGGTAACATCGTTACATCCTTACCAAATCCTTTTCTTTCATGGAATGGAACAGATGTATAAAAAGGGTGGTTCGAGCATTTGGGGGTCGCGAGTTCGCAACCCTTATGCCTAAGAACAAGTAACGAACAGATAAATGTCAGGGGACCCTGTAGATAACATTTATTATAAGATGCGACGACCTAATGAAAAAAAAAAGAGTAATTGCTATTCAATTTTGTTAAATTACTTACCCTTGCATGAGGATCAAACCCACAACTACCAAATAACTCGATAATAATACCATTGTTGGTGTAACGGGAAACAATGGCGACGTTATTCAAAAACAACAAAAATGAAATGTAACATTTTATGAAATGTAAATTGAAAGAGCAAAGGGATTTTCGCAAGCTCTGCTCTCACACAGCGGTCTCTACCTGACCCTTACGTTTTTACATTCACCTATATTTCCCAACTCTATTTAAATCACGCAAATATCAATTGTACATGAAAAGGGACGAGGCGGTGGAAATTGAATATGAAATAAACTTCGCTTATTCGCGTTCGCTTATTGTTTTTTTTTATTTTACTTGATATTTTATGAATATTTATGATTTTCATATAATTTTGAATTTTATTTGAATTTTTGAATTTTGTCAGGCAAGTTTTTTTTTATGTGAGTACCTAGTATAGTCAATCGGTTGCTCACTCGAGTAGGTTTAATCGATCATTAAATCTTACTCGATATTTAAATTAATTTCATTTCCGAACTCTAGTAGGATGAACACGTACCACTCAATAAGCAATATTTCGCAAAATGGAGGAACGAGTGTTTTATACTAAATTCCTTCTGGTTAAACGGTTGTGTAAGAAAAATCACGAAAAAGCGCGAGAAAAAATAGTCTTGATAGACGGACACACAGGGTTATACAGATGGACGATAAAGTGCTCCTTTAAAAGTTCTCTTTTTTGAGTATGAGACCCCAATTAAGAAAATCATTTAAAAATTCCTAATGTTAAATTTAGATATTTTACTACTTTTCATTATTCACTTGAAGGACATAACATATTCGTTAGTGGAAGGCATCATATTGTTTAACCAAATAAAAAATCTCATAAACATCGGAGAGGCCAATAGTGCAAGGGCGCAAGCGACTGTAAGCTCGACAGTTTTGGGTTCCATGGAGGAAATGAAATATACACCTAATTCATTTCCTTGCTTTAAAAAATAATCGATAAATAATCGATTGGTAACGAGGCAAAGAGCGGCGTTGAGTCCCACTACTCATCACCAAAATACCTCCCAAATTCAGTGAAACGTGGAGACGAAAGTGTCTTAATGGGAACAGAGTGCCTTAACACTAGTTTTAATGAAACCCTCTGTCGACCATCCTGCTATGTGCGGGAAATAACGTGAAAGTATAAAAAACACACACAATATATTTGACATCAAATAATCTTAATACAATTGTTTATAAATAAAATACAACAAAATAGACCAAAATTTTCGGTTAATTTATCCAATTTATTACTATTACGTGGATGTGGAGGAAAATAGGACAATCCACGATCATATGGCTCTGAGGGGCTTATTCATCTCGAGATTAGTGTATCTAATAAGCTTCCTGTTGCAGTGTTCACTTGATTATATTAATAAAATAGAATGTGTCTACACACGCCAAGTATTTATTTGATGTTATTTGTTATAATAATTGTTTTTATTATAGTTTACTTATAATAATTATAAAGTTGACATAGTTGGGAGGTTTATGTATTGAAAGATTCGGTGCTTTTGTGGATTATTTTGTGTAAACAGGTACCACGCTATACACGCCTATATATACGCCTGCATAGGTACATATGTAACGTGATAGGCGAAAAGATGTTAAATTTTAGGGATCCTTACTATAGTCTTTTTGTGCGTCTGTCAAGACTATTTTTTTCAAGCTCGCGTAGGGGAAAAAGGTAAAAAAAAAACATAATATTATATTTATAGTTCAATTCATACAAATACAAATTCATAAGTACTAAAACATTAAGCAAACGTAAATTTTTCACCATTTACTATAATTACTTAGTCTTTTTAACTACAATTTTAAAATTGATACAAAAACCTTGAAAAGCAAGGTCGACTCGATTTTTTTAAGATATATTATATTACGTGTAGTCTCAAGTCGGGGATGTCTTTTTACCTACAATTTTGAAATTGATACGAAAACCTCGAAGAGCGAGGTTGACTCGCTATTGACCAATTTTTTGAAGATATATTACGTGTAGTCTCAAGTAGTTTAATTATATGAAGAAAAGAGGATGTTGATTATACAGTGATCCTTTATATATCTATCTAAGTACAGAAATAATGAAGCATACATTTTTCTTTCTTTTTAGATAAGAGAAATTCATGGCGTCAAAAACATTTTTTTTTCATCTCACATCGTAGCTACTAGCTAGTCGTATATTTTATTAATACATTTTGAAATCTATAGCTATACAAATATACTGATCCACTCATTTGTAATTCCACATACGTTCCTGAGATTTAGGTAAAAACGAAAACAAAATTTACATCACATTTTTATACATCCATTAAACCTTTGTCACCGGGGATTAATGCAGCGGACCTTCATTAAATCAAACTGGTTAATCTGATGGCATTAATACAATAAATTGGACGAAATAACAAAGTATTGGAATTATATATGAGCACCCTTTTAAGTGGTTTTACTGTTGACCGCAGTTATGTTAAATATACTTCATTTTTTATCATTAAGTTGATGTATTGGTATTACATCAGGAGATCTAGGCAAATATTTTAAAATATGTCTCGTTTGTAACTCGTTTGTATGGTAAGCTAATAGTGTAGTGCTAAGGCACTCCGTTTTCAATTTCTTTAATACATTTTGAGATATTGTCTGTTGAGTATAATCAAACACTGTGTTTTGTTTTACTGAAGGTCCCACCTTCGGTACTTACAAAGTTATAACCTAATTATCCTTAACAATATCATTTTCTAAATTCATATTCGACCCTTCTCAATAGAAACGTTATGAGTTCTCGTCTCAAAACACTCGTAACAATAACTTACTCAACTAATACAACATAATAAGAACAGCTTTTTACCGCATAGCACTGTAAGTAGAAGAAACCTTGTGCTACATTGTGTATTGGGTGATCGAATTTAATTCCTTAGAATTGAACCCACAAGCATTCTGTTCGCAGTCAGACGCTGCACCACTGCGCCATGACTCTGTCTATAAATTCATTTTACAGGCGCTACTATAAAACAACGAATACAACAGTTTCATCACACTTATATCAACGCAGTAAAATGTTCTGCATATTCCCAATTTTATATTAAATTTTTTCACGCTGACATCAACTTCGATAAAATATGGATATTTTGTGGGAAACAATTTATTTAAATTTTGACATTATATGTATGTAGATAGCTTTTATCACTGTGGTCAAATGGGAATAAGTAGGCGTTGTATATGAAGACACATTCTAAGTGCCCGACGTGCACCTGACCACAAATACAGTGCATTAGGATGAATTATTAGAATGTGACAAAAAAATCGAACTAATTCTTGAGATTAGTGCGATCAATCAAACAAACTCTTTAGCTTTATAATAATATTGATGATAAGTTACAAGTATCTAGGTACTAGTAATTCACACATCAGATTCACAATTTTTAATATTAGAATCTTTTCTAATTTTTTTGTTCGTTTTTAATTTTACGCTGTATCTCGCGCACTGCAGGATAGGCACAGGGAGCCTATTGTCAAAACACTCTGTTGCTCATTTTCCACCTAATTCTGGAGGCATTGTGTATGTTACGACACCAGAGCAAAGAAATTGAAATATTCAATATCTGTAGTGGGAATCAAACCTATAACCTTTCGTGCTTACAATCACATGCTTGTGCCCTGGCGCCACAGCTCAGCACCCAACACACATTGTCTCGAGTTCAGGCGAAAGCAAAGTGTCTTGACACAAGATTCTTTCTGCTTATCTACTAAACCTAAACTTACATTATAATTTTGAAACTCACAACCACAAGTTAAACTACTTCACAAATTCACAAAGCGCTATTTGAAAAAAAAAACACATTTTGAATCTATTATATATGAAAATCAGCTTCCGCTCCATCGTGTTAGTTTCCAAGTGGATTTTATAACATCCCGTATAAAGCCTGTGGGTAAGTTTATTTGAACGCTATTGGCACTGAATAGATACCGTTAGAGTATGAATATAGTACTACATAATTTTTGTTCTTCTGAAAATAGGTTACGAGTAAAGACTTTTAGAATAAAGTATAAAATGTTGAATATAAAATCATAATATCTATATATGATTTAAGATTTTATGTTTTTTGCTATGTAATAATAAATAAGAAAAATTGAGTGTATTAGTTCAATTATCGGTTAATTTTCGAGATTTCCAATTTTCTTGAGATAGAGAGAGAGAATAATTCGGTGTATACCAGAGCAGGGAAATAATATTTTCATTTAAATATAAACATTCCCCTGAATGAGAATCAAACCTCGATACTTTCATTCAAGTCTACAGTCAAATTCTGTCCTACTCTCCTTGACAGATCCAAGGTTAGGTTCGGATAAGTCTACATTCAATACAAACATAATAAAATTTATACAGGATCGTATAAAATTTGATCTTCCTAAGATCACGTACAGAGCTAACGTAGCAAAACTTTAAATTTAAAACTATCTCAAAAGCGCCAAACAAGCAAATGTATACAGATAGCTTTGATCCTAAGCCAACATTAGGACAAGGGATCCTTTTAACTGTAGTTTTCACATTTTAAACTCTATGTGAACAATATAAGGTCTATGTTCGTAAGTTCCAAATCGGTTCAGTGCACTTCTGAAAGTTTCTGAATCCATATAGAAATAGGAATAGGCCGTAATAATATTGATTCTAAACGGATTTGTCTATAGTGTTGCGGTCTCGATCCCGTAGTATAAACTATTAGGTGTGCTCAATTTAAGTTACTGTTTACATATATTATGTAATTCAGTATGGAAAGTGTGGAAAAGCGTGTAAGTGCGATGGGTTAGATTTCCACTCGGGAAAATTATATGCCACTTAAAACTAGGAAAAGGAGTGTCTTAACATAATGTGGTCTAGTGACTCCTTTTTTTACATCTTTAATTATTATTAATGTTATGAGCTCAACAGATTTTGTCTTTGTAAAACTCTTTTACAGAATTCATTAATGCACGAAATTTTTAGTAGGTATTAAAATATCCTTACAAATTAGTAGTAGTTATTTTGAATTGCTTAGTAATTATTTTAATTTAATTAAAGTAATTTATTTTATTATTCCATTGAATTTAAATTATTAAATTAAAATTTTTATTTTTAATTTTTTCTTCAATCGATCATTTTATAAATGGGCGTTAGGTGGAATTTTTAATTTTGGGCTCTACCTCGGTATATGTAGACAATACCATCAGTTAATAACAATTAAATACGTATAAAATTCTTTATTCGTCTTTTCACTCATCAGCCCAGAATAGGAATCAAGTACAAAAAGTATTTTAATTTTTTCTAAAATGATGATAGATGATGTACCGGTACAGGGTACCCTGGGTACCCTCCACTCTCCACAACCTATATCAAGTAACTTTTAACGTGTAATGTTTGTTGCATTCCTACTGCACTTTGATATGTAACGAATAGATATTGACCAGTTAGGCCGTAATCTATTCAGTTAGCGGTTAACTGTTCTACCGTTACTGATATGCGCTGTGTTAAATTAAGCATATTATAAGCACGAATGTAGCAATATGGGATTTCTCGATTAAAGATATAATATTAAAGATATAATATACAGTATATAGGCCAATCGTAGTGCAGGAGTACAGACGTGCGAAACGCGACCTGTGTCTTAACACTAGATTCCCTCTGCCTACCCGTTGCCGAGCCTACAGTGTCTGAATGTAATCACGACTATTTTGGATTCAATTTCATTTTGAGCGAATAAAGTATTTTCATTTTTTAACTTTTTACTGATTTAGAATTTCTCTTTTGAATTTAATTTATGTTTTGTAATAATTTTCATATAATTTAAAAATAAACATGATATAAAGAATATTGTTGTTTACCGTAGTTAATCGATATCACAAAGGGTGAAGCTGTTCAACTTTTTTTTTAGTATTGCTAGGCGATTACATCATCAATTTCGGATGTTTTTTTTGATGTCCCAGTCAAAGCAATAATAACCTTAATTAATCGACAAGTATACCTTACAACAACTAAAAAAATATTAAAAGACAATGCCCAGATAGCATTGGCACAAATTGCAAAAAAGATTGGACTAAATATAGTAAATATATATGTTCGGTCCAAGTGTTGTAACCGAACACCGAACACCGCACCGCGGCGTAGCCTTTGACGCTCCCGGCGCTAGTATTATAAAACAGTGCATATTCGGAGCGCGTACTGTCCGGTAGCATTCATTAGCATTATAGCATAGCAAGCAATAAAGCAACTTTTAATTAAAATACTATTTTTTATTATCAACGCTAATCTCCAGCTACATAGTGTAGGCCACGTCCCCCACGTGACCAAAATGTAGCTCCGAATATGCACTGTTTTATAATACTAGCGCCGGGAGCGTCAAAGGCTACGCCGCGGTGCGGTGTTCGGTGTTCGGTTACAACACTTGGACCGAACATGCTCCCGGGCCAGAGATAAATGATACATGACAAATGAGATGAACTTAAGAACTATAACATGATGATAAACAATATTTCTTATAACTAACTTAAGAGTAAATTATAATAAGTAAAATAAAGAGTTTCTTTGATTCAACAACATTATTTAGATAATA
>JAATLQ010037585.1:0-58057 GCA_013421005.1 Heliconius erato x Heliconius himera | reverse complement strand
CAGCGCATGCGTGAAAGTGTCTCAACGGGTAGGACTTTATACACATTTATCATATTTATGTCAAATTACAATAAAATATACATATAATAAACCATATATAATCCTTCCCTGAGAAATACTCTACATAATGGTGAAAACCGCATCAAAATCCGTTGGGTGGTTTAGAAGAAGATAACGTAGAAAGGCCAGACAGAGAAAAAAATCGTTCTTATTTTATAAGATATAGAGATAGAGATAAGACATTAATCAAGATAATCTTTAAAGTGTTGACGATCGAAAAGAACTGGACAATTCTGCGGAAAATGGAAAACTAATACGAAATTTCATATTGTAGGTACATAGCAAATGCAATGACTAAAACTCATATAGTTAGCGAAGTGTTGGACTTGTTTTAATCATTTGACGGATCCAAAGAGCAGTGTCCGTCTCGGTAACGGCGCTATTATCACCCAATTTTAATTGGGAACAGAAAGAGCACGACGTTGAAACAAAATAACCTTTAATTAAGAGAACTTAGCGGTTCGTTGCGTTACTTTTTTCCCTCCCGTCATTAAAACTTAAATTGTTCTCAATTAAAATGAAAAGACCACTGCGTATTGAGAAATTGACGTGAATTGAGGAAATTTTACGAAAATATCTGTAATTAATTAAGGAAGTCCTATGGACAAGTTTGAATGGTTTCTACCTTGACGCTATATCTCGTGTTGAGCAGCGCAGTAAGAGGGCATTAAGTATTATGACACTCAGTTTCCCATTTTCTACTACTCATTTTCTAAATAATGCGTGTTAAGTGGCGGATCTTATCGCCATACTTTACTTCTTACTATTCCTCCGAGTGGGGATCGAACCCACAACCACTGCGTGTACAGACATACGCTCTTTATATAGATTATATGTAAATATATTTCAAACTAATAATAATTTAGTTATAAAGTAGCCATTAACTAAGTATACCAGATGTGTTCGGATCATACTAAGTAAATAAGTGATTGATGAAGGTTTGGACACCTACAAGACACTTTATATTACAACGCGATATTTATTGAAGCCTTTGTGTCGCAGTGGAATGGGATGCAACCATATACTACACATAGGTCCGTGGGCTCGATTTCCATATAAATCTTTTACTATGAAGTATTTAATGTTAGATAGACAAGAATTTATTTTTATCATTTCCATTAATCTCCGTTACCTGTGTAGGATACCAAAGACTTCCGTTATTAATTAAGTGGTAGACTTCGCACATATGAATCTATTGGAATAGAAAGTTGAAATTTATAGTTTTTCGTTAAGGAGTGGGTGCCTTCCTCAAGAAAAAAAATCCTATGAAAGCGGAAAAAACGGCACTTTGAGACTGTAACGCAACGACCACGCAAACGAACTTGGGGGCGAAAAGTAGTGTTAAAGACCGTCTTTACGAATGAAATATTCTCTTAAAATGTATTAAATTGGCACTGGAATCTCGCATTGATAAGTATTTATTACTAATTGGCTCGAATAGACGTGTTTCTAACAAAGAAAATATATTTACTGATAGAAAATTTACGGTATAATTATATTTGATGAATAAGCGTCTTGCTTTTGTTTTGAAATGAGATACATATATTTGTTAATTTCTATTAAATAAAAATATAGAAGCTAAAATATCTCTTGAATATCTCTTGTAAAAAGAAAAAAAAATTTTTTTCTCCTCTTTACTTGAACTTAAGTTATGGAAATTGGCACGAAGTGAGAACTTATAATACAAATAAAGAAAGCAATAAAAAATGCCAAAATTTATAGATATTTCGTTAAAGAAATAATTACAAATTAAATAAATCAGCTTCACACTGTATCCCGCACACAGCAGGGTATGCAGGGGGAACCTAGTGTAAGACACTCCGTTCCCCACTTTCTGCCGAATTTTGGAGGCATTGCGTGTTAAGTGGCAGAACTCAACGCCGCGCCTTGCCTCGACACCAGAGCGAAGAAATGAAAATATAAATTTAAGTAAATATTTCATCTCCTCGTGGGGATCGAAACCACAACCGGGTTAAACGGGTTTTACAGTCACACTTTGTGCCGCTGCGCCGCGACTGGCCTCAATTTTTGTTTTGTTTTTTTAAGTGAGCGATAAGAAAGGCAGGGGGAGACCTCGACCTTTTGAAAACACAGTATCGAAGATACTGGAGGACGGTCATGTAAAAATCATGAGGACCCCCGGAGGGCATGTATGAAGAGGTTGACGACAGTGGACGAGGCGAAAGAGGTATGCAGGGACCGTAGCATTTGGCGCTGCTTTCTCTCTGACTACCCTCCTAGGGAATTCTAATGATACAGCATTAGGCTATCTAGCCTCATGCTGTATCATTAGAATTCTTTTTTACCAAATATACTGTATCAGATAAAAATATTGTACCCATATGTAAATTAATAGCTAATATTTGTAAGTGAACGTTGTTTATACGGAGAACTTCTAGTTTATATATACAAGTTCTGAAACTCATACTAAGTATGAGCTTTAAAACAAATTCTAATAAATAATAACGATTTAGAAGCAGCAAAGAACATTCATACAACATAATATAAATAGTAACTTTATTTTCTATCTTAATTTCAAAAGATATTCGTTTCAAGTATTGTACTAGATTTTGAAGAGCTTTTCCAAATGTCAAGTTTCGCATTGAATTTCAAACTGTCATAGATACAAAAGGAGAAACTTAATTAAGCAATTACTTCGAAAAATCAAACAATTTGATTCTATTGAATACTATTTAGTCTATTCACTTTGAAATAATAAGCTTACAAAAGCTCAACAATGAATATTTCAATGAAATTTGTATACTTCAGGTCTGGGTTTAGACAGTGGGTGGACTTTTGGCCGACGCTTGAGTAAACACCTTTTTCCGATAGCTACTTTGTTGGTAAATTAAAATGGTTTTTACCCAAAATTATATATTTTTACTAGGCTGTAAAGGTACTATGAAATATTAGCAAATTTGAAGCTATATATAAATATAAAAAATAATATTACAAACACTAGTGAGTGTCTGATTGACAGCGTATAGACTAAATTATTGGACTTAGAAAGTAGATTTTGGTTCATTCACAGTGCTCCCCTCCACTCCTTATCCAATTGGGGAGTGGAAAGGATTACTAAGAGAGGATTACTCGAATTACCAGCAGGGATTGAATACAAAGGGTTCATCCACGCAAACAAAGTTGCGGGTGACGATTAGTATACTAAAATTTTTAAAGCCAAAACATAAAAATATATATGAAAGTACAGCTAATAATCTAGAAAAAAAACAAAAAGAAAACCTGATCAAAGTGATTGAATACTGTAGTAGGAACGTAAAAAACGTCAGCCACTTTATTCCGCAATCAACTAACCACCCAATAAACATATTTCAGGTACAAAATTTAAGCTTTCAGTGTCACGTCAGAGGAAGAAGCTTGTGTGAAAAAGCTTAGTGACGTGACAAAAAATATGTATATTATATATATCTTTGAATAAAGCACAAATTTCCGGTTGGGCGAGCGTGACGGAGCTCCGGCAAAAACGTGACTCGTGGCGACGCGTTCAAGCGTACGCGCGGTAATACGTTTTTTATACTAGCTTGTGTACAAAGCCTAAGGCTTTATATTAAATATGTATGCTATTTTATATTTTGGGATATAGTCAATATTAACGACATATAATACACGGTTAATGTGTAGTCGACGTACATGTTGACTATCTTGTCTTAAGGCCAGTAAATAATACTAAACGGGAAAATAATATCGTATATATATTATTCCCTGCACTTTATTAAACGATTTCAAATCACTACTTCTGCCATTGTTAGATTACGCTGATATTTGCTATCTTGATGCTTTTTAACATTTTAAAGTCATCCTCTCCTTATTAGAAGCGTTTTAAATTGGCGCTTTCAAGTGACAGATTTGTACGCTCCTGTGTCACTCTAAAAAAGCTTGAAATCTATGAAAAATCTTTCACAGTTCAGGCAGCGCGTTCACTTCCTAATTCTATGGAAGTGAGTGTGCTGCCTGAACTGTGAAATTTTTGTGCAGCTGCACTGGCTATCAACCCGTCTCTTAACACCTTTAAAATCAGATTAAAACGACATTATCTTAACCTGAATTAAAAGCTTTATTATTTTGCTTTGTGTTTGTGTGGGGACAGGGGCAGTGAGTGTGACTGTAAACGCGACGTTGTAGGTTTGATCGCCTCTTGAAGGAATTTTCATGATTTTTTTCTAAATATATTACAGTAAGCAATAGTTAACAAACTTTGCTCAAGGTTGACCAAAAATAACGCTTTTATTGAGATTTAGCAATTTTTGTATCACGTCATCATATTTTTCGTATCAATGAGAAAATTTAAAAGTATGAAATTCCATTTGAAACTGGACAACAGAGGAATTTGGAAAGAAACGCTCTTATTATAAAATTATATCCTTATAACTAGCTTACACTACTAATACAAAACTAATATTAGTTTCACTAGTAGTATACTAGTTTAACTCGTGGATCCATCCGCGTGACCTACACGTTCATGTCTATTTCGTCTTCTAGATTCTAAGAGGTAATTTTAAGTGCACACAAAAATATATATTTTACAAAATTACTTTACAAATAGTTAATATTCTCATTTTTTTTTATCTTCACGCTATATCACGCACATAGTAGAGAGCAGGCAGAGGGAACCTGAGTTAAGACACGCTGTGCCCAATTTTCCATTGAATTTTGATGGCATTGCATGTTGAATAGTGGAACTCAACGCCTCGCTTTGGCTCGTTACCAGGGCGAGGAAATGGAAATATTAAATATTTCATTCCCCTGTGTGGGGGATGTATTTAATACCGCACTACCAACGCCTCAAATTCTTAATTCAGCTTAACTTAAACTCTTTCAGCTGAACTCTCAAATTATATTTAAATACTATATATGTACTAACCTCCCCGATACACACAGAGTGTTAGTTTTAGTGAAAACCGAATTATAATACTTTGTATGATTAAAAAAAATAGCATACGTTGGTGTGGCTGATCTTGCTTATACTAAGCCTTCCAATAGACAACGTTTTTTTGGTCCTGAAACGTCTGCTCTCAACCCACCGTCATCGGGATTGGGTCTGGTAGAGCCGTCCGATAATTTTAGTGGATAATGTATCTTAGCTTTTTTTGTAGGTATTTCATAAAAAATGGAGTGCCAAGAGAAAGAAAAACTGTCGATTACTGTCGATTTAACAAAAATTTGACTCTGATTGTATATTATCGCACCAAGAGTATTGAGTACTGAGAAAGATTTTTTGAATGAGCGTAGTCATCCACACACACAGTGACATACGACAAATAAAATCAAAATATGTTGGTATTTTGTGCTGACTTTAACAAAAATAATAATGAGGTTTAAGATTTTTTAGACGATTTTGTTAATATTTGTCGTTTTTTGATGCATTAATAAAATAACTAAAATGATATATTATCATATGCTATTAAACACCTAAACAACAATACATTAAATTATTTTTATAAATAAAGTATTAGAATAACTGATATCTAAAAAAAGAGGACTCCGCAGTCCGTGTAACACAGTTCGTTCGTCCAATGTCCACCCCCATAATACGGGGTTAAGAAAAAAAAACAATAATAATACCAAAAAATACAATAATAACTATTAAGAACTTATATTATTTATAAACTTAAATCATTTCTAATAAAAAAAATATGCAAATAGGTAACATTGAATCCAAAACCGCGTCGTTATAATTTTACAGAGGGTCGATTGCTTTTTTTAGGCTTTTGATAAATCACGATGTTATATTACCTTCGCGGGCTGTTTGCGATGTTGATTGGGCGGTGTAAAGTTTATTTGTGAAATGTATTGTACTGCTCGCGTTGTTTCCGAAATTATTTGTTTTGTTTTAAATTAACGAACCATCGACCTGTTCTCGATTTGACGGAAAATTAGCTTGGAAATATTGTTGGGTTTTACATAAAAATGTTGAAATTTGTATTTCAGTGTACCAATAATAGATAATATTACGGTAAAAGGCCTAGTCAGTGGTGGAAATGAACTTTAGTCATGTCCCCGCGTTGGAATCGAACTGACACCCATCTCGTTTACAATCAGATGTTGATCCGCTGTGTCATAAAAACCACCAAATATGTCTAATAAAATAAGCAAATAATTATTTAATTTTTGTACAATAGAGTCGACTTTCCTCAACATCTATAATAACATATAACTGTTTCCCCCACCGCCTCACACAGCGTCGTGTAGCACAATTTATAGCTAAACTTATCACGATGATTGATGCGGGGAAAAACCTTCGCTCGAGTGATGTTCGCCGATAAATCCCACACCCTATTAAATTAATTTTGACGGTTCGTCTCGATGTGATCTGTCATCTGTAATGCGCCACCCATTTTTTGTGGGTTCTGTGTTCCGAGTATAATGTGAATACACAGTTGGGCAATAACGATCGATAATGAAGCTTATGTTGTCGTATACAAGATTTTTATTTTTAGCTTCACGATGTATACCACATATAGCAGGGTAGACAGAGGAAATTTGCCAAACAAAAGTTAAGACACTCCCGTTCCTACACTTCCCCACAAATTCTTGAGGCATTGCATGTTGAGTGGCGGAACTCAACACTGTGCTTTGCCTCGATATTACAGCGAGTAAATAAAAAAAAAATATTTCATTTCTCCAAGTGGGAATCGAGCCAACAATCGTCGCGTTTACCACGGCACGTTGCACGCGTGTGTGCACATAATACACATACAAGATTATTTTAAATCTTACGAAATCTAAATTTATTGTACTAGGTACCAAACAGCATGAAACAAGATCAGTACATACATGCAATCAGATCTTCGAATTTCCGGTCAAACTATAGAAAGGGTTGAAATTGCGCGCAATTTGGAACTTTTAATCGAAAATGAATGCGATACACTGAACTTGTGAACGCAGTCATTAAAAATGTTTCTATCGCTTAAAAGTATAATATGGACTGCGGGAGTACTTATCGGAGAAAGTAAAAGTTACCTTGCTCGAAGCCCTGGTACTAAGCAACTTAGCTTACTGTGATGCTGTTTACGGGCCGCGCTTCGATATCCCGAGGTATAGTCGCGTCTCTCCTTACCTGATTGACAAGTCAATTTTGAGAATGAAGGAAAGAAGAACTCTCCACCTGTCATGTCTTGTTTGGAAAGTCGTGCGCACGAGGAGACCGGAATATTTGTGCAAGAGGTTGTTATGGATGTCGGAAACACATGAAAAACATGCTCGAAGTACTAACATGTCACAACTTGCAATCCCAAAACACAAGACTGAGGAAGATGTGGAATGATCTGCCTCCATTGCGAGTGACCTCCTGCTCATTTATGACTTTTAAAAGAAAATTTAAAAAAGCATATCAAAACTAAGCCATGTTTTTGAAATACTTATTAGTTGTTTATTTATTTAATACATATGATTGTTTATTTATTTATTGTTTATCTTTATATTATAATTTTTTTTTGTTCACCACATCCACTAAATATTTGATAATCAGGCAATGTCCACTCTTTAATCTATGAATAAATATATACATTCGTTTTTGTCTCCTGTTGAATGTTATTTTTATTATTATTTCTCTTTATTATTGTTTTTTTTATAACGAAGTGTCATTACGAGTTTCGCATCCCTCTCCTGTATACATTTAATTTTATTTAAGCATTGTGACTTAGGATGAGGTTGAAAAAAAGCGCCGTAGACAACACGTCTCACAGCATTCGCTAAGCCTTATTCCTTTTATCGTTTTGTTTTTTTTACTTTTTTAATTTTTGTGTTTCTTTTATTTTACTTTTATTCTTTTTTAGCTTGTTATTTTAATTGTATTAGTATAGTCATAAAACAGTAATAAACTTTTTTGAATTTGAATTTGAAATATAATTTATTTGTAGCTCCACCTGTACCCCGCACTACTGTACCAGATAAATAATTATTTAGCTTAGTAGAATTTCAATGAAGCAATAAAACCAAATAAAAAGAACACACATACCTGTGCGGTGGCAGAGGCAGCTTTATTACTTACTATCCGACTGAGTGATGATGATGAACTGTTACAAGAGAAATACCACACTGTACAGTTTTACTAACCACGTTACATTATCAAACAAAAAATAAAAGCAGGAAAGAATAATTTTAATTAATATTAACATTAAATAAAAACCAGATAAGCGCGAGTCGCGCTCGCCCACCGAGGGTTCGGTTCCGTACAAAAATTGGTGGTCTCGAGCTTTTTCTGAAATCCAGGCTTAGCCTAGCCAGAGCTCTTTCATCTGATACCTCACTTGAACTAGCGGGTATAATACCAAATTTTGTCCCCTTTTTAAGTCTTCAGATTTTTTCCTGGACTAGTACGATAGTAGTAGTGAAGTGTAGATGCTAGTTGCTAAATTTCATAATTCTATAATAGGTAAACTAAAAGTACCCTATTAATTTTGATTCTCTTTATAGTGTCGAAATCCGCGTTTTTTGCTATTTAAAGCTATTATTTTTTAAGATTTAACCACAAATATATAGTTTTCAAATTTGTTCCTGAGTAAATAGTACCTGTAGATGCTAGCTGCTGAATTTTATAATTCTAGGTTAACTAGAAGTACCCTATTAATATTGATTCCCCTTACAGTATCGAAAAACGCGTTTTTTTGAGATATGAACGGCCGGATTTCTTTTTTCTAAGTAAATATAAAAATAAGTTTTTGTCAGGAAATTATGGGGCCTTAGATTTGAGTATATTTGGATTTGAATTTTAACTCGATAGAAAGATACTGAGATAAAGGGTCTTGACAGACAGACAGACGGACAACAGAATGGTCTTATGAGGATTCATTTTTTCCTTAAAAGTGCGTAACCCTAAAAGTAATTCCAAAATATTTACCCAAATTTTGTAATACTCGTGTACGCTGCTACCTACAGAGAATCTTAAAATTAAATATAAAGCTTCTTACAAACTTCCTAAAAATATACACATAAAAACAACAAACTGTCTTTTAATTTCAAGTAGAAAAATAATCTTTTGCCAACCAATTCCGTATTTCAGATACAATTTATCTTTCCCGCAAAGATGTATACAAAAGTACAAATACAAATATATACTGAAGATTAATTGGGGTGCTCTAGAGCAAATAAACAAGCCAAAAGTCCTTTTGCCATAAAAATGAAACGATATCATTGACATATCAAAGGGAAATACGCATATTACTCGCCCACTTCTACCGCCGGGTTTCTGAGTTAAATATATAAGTACATGTAAATAGATAACAAATAGAAGTAGATTGAAGGCGAGTTATCTTGTGGTTTGGAAGGGGATTCAGGTTTTAGGTAGTATTTTGGTTGTTACGTTACACCGTCGTGGTCCATTGGGGCAGTGTCTAGATGGCAGGGTAATGGCTGTAAGTTGGATTCACATTCTGGTTATGGTACATTTATTTCCATTACCTCACTTTAATAGATAAGCATGGCGTTGAGTTCCGCTACTCAACATGTAATGTCGCGCATGCAAAGTGGGGAACGGCGCATTTTATTGAAGTTCAAAATATTATTTATTAAATAGACTTTTACAAGCACTTAACACTAGATTCCCTCCGAATACACCGCGGTACTTATTCGGTAAAAATCGTGAAGCTGCTTTTGCTTTAGCCTAAAAAGTCTATTCATTTACTAAAAGCAAATCAAATTAAAATCGTAGCATTTACAGTTGAAAATAAAATAATAACAAATATTTAAAAACTGAATGGGAATCGCATGAATAAAAGCTTAAAAATGAAAAGCTCGATGTTATGGAATTGAAATATCAGATTTATCCCTTTTTCAAATTACCATTTTCAATGAAGGTTTTTTTCAATTTTTTTTGTAGTTAACAAAAATTCAATTGTATTGTACAGATGTGTAGTGTAGTTTTTAATTATTTGCGTACCCATGGAAGTTGTGTCAGCTCTTTTCACTAGTAATTTCATAATAGCGGCACTAGTAAATACAACAGTAGTAGGACAGTGGAGGTGCGGAGGGAGGAGTGCTAATGTGATAGCAAAGGGAATTTATATTTGAATCACAATTCTCAGGTGCTGCTCTCATCACCTCACCTCGCAATGCGATGGACTACATGGATACCTTAAGAGAAAAAAAAAACCTTTGCACTACATAAATAAAAAAAAACTAATCACAAAACCAATCTTTTCACAATGTAATCACATCCCTACTGCTATTGTACAGATATAACAAAATCGTCACTTTATATTTTACAACAATGAGTGAAGCGAATCGAAGTTATTAGATAACAGATCTCCAGGACCGAATTAAATCCTCTCGAGCTTTCAACTCAGCCTGAGAGAGCTTCCCGCGGGATTATTATGAAACATTATGTTTATGCGGAGATAAAATCCTAATGGGAATCTGCGAGCTTTTAAAAGGCGTCACTTTATCGATGACGCCGCCTTTTCTCGCTTCATCTGGTTTACGCTGATGTTTCGATCTTGTGCTCTACGCTTTTTTTCGCTTCAATTGGTTTTTTGTAGATTTTTTTCATATTATTTTTGGATTGATATGTTTTAAAAGTATTTATAAGCTTATTTTGTAGCACCGAACTTACTTAGACAATTATTTTATTTTAATTATTTTCATTTATCTGTTCTAATAAAAAAGCGCGACATTGACGTCTATCAGATCACACGCAATAAATAAAAATAATTAAGAAAAAGTGAAGAACCCAGTGTCGTAACACTAGGTTTCAATTTTGTTTCATTTTTTGTACACCATTTCTGTGCTTACATGCCCTGGTGTGAATGTAATCTATCGTATATTTTACTTTATCTTTTCTCAAAAAAAATTATGTTTGTTATAATCTCATAGTGTAAAATAACGTGTACAGGGACTGTCGTAAAAGTCAAGTGCTTTGAATGTTACGACAGATATTATAATTCTAAGGAGAAGTTTGAACAGAAGCTCATACTTCATTGTTCAACACTTCAACACTACATTCAATCTATTTAAAGTTCGAAAAAAGAATAGAAGGAAACGCAAACTTATTCTTATCAACAGACGGCTCAATTTCTGGAATTTCAAATAACATGTTAGAAAAATGTCCAACCTCTTGACAAGTTCGAAGTGAGCCGAAAGTTGGGCCATTACGTCTTTTATTTCACATATTTACTCGCTGATCAAGACCGACAGCATGTTCTGTTACTGAAAACTTATTTACAAGGTGTCTCGTTACGAGCTCCTTTCTGAGTTTTTAAAAAGTTTCTTCTGTAAATTTCATACAATTTTAAAAAATTAACAGCAGCCTTTAAAAATACAATAATTTTAATAAATATTAAAATAGCATTACATAACTCAGGTAAAAAAATATCTGGACTCTCTTAGGAGTTAATTCTCTTTTGCTGGATATATATATAATTAGACATCTAGTTCTTAGTCCAGTTTAAATAACATATAGAATTAAAAATACTTCTATAGTTAATAATTATGAAACTTGACAACAATGAAAATGATACAAAAACACAACAGACACGTGGTAAAAAAATACAACAGACACGTGGTTTCTGTTGTGTTTTTTTTACCTGTTGTAGTTCACAAAAACGAAATTGCAGGTGGCTAACATACTAAGATGTTATAAAAGTATTTAATTTTAATTCATATTAAAATATTTTAATTAATGTAGCATTTAGTGTACAACAATCATTGCAGAAATAGTATCAACATTCTATTATTCAATTGATTTAAACCTACATTATTTGCATTACATAAATGTTTATTTCTATTATAGTCTTTCCTAATCGTTTATTGTCGGTAGTCAAAATCGTTATATTAAATGTAACCTCTGAATTTGATCTCAATCCACTCCTAAGTGGAGAGCACTCCTGACCGATTATATTGTTAGTCAATACATTTCCCTTATTAATTATATACGAGAGACTCTCTTGAGCCTCGCTACCTTATTTATTTATATTCTTATACGTATTTTTGCATAAACTGTATTCTTTAATTTGTAAATTTTATTTGATTTCATACTATTTTCCCCATGGTCAAATAAAAATAAATAAGAATTATGTATATGTTACGGGTAATGCTAAAATATGGAGTAAACGTAAGATTACACGGCTATACTTAATATCACCCAAGCAATTTGGCTTAAGTCCGAAAAAATATTGAAATAAATTGTAAATCGGGATTTACCCATACTCGTCTACCCAACGTTAGCTGGGTAATGTTAGATTAATTAGTTAAATTAAAAAAACTTATTAATACTATATATATCTATGAACATCTCGTATTTGGATTCTTACCGAATCTCCAACAGAACATGGATGGTTCTATTTTTTTTAATTGATTTTTTAACCACAACCGTGCAGATTATATATTATCACCATATATTATGTATTTTCTTGCACAGTACAACAAATTCAATTAATAAAAAGTACAATAAATTTCACACAAATTTCTTTCTTGGGTACTTGAACTTGCCTTAATACATGTATAGCACTCCATTTCCACTTTGTTTTTGACTGTTTCATTTGAACTTTTTTCAGTAGAACTATTATCTATAATGATGCATCACCTAATATTACCCAGCCCAAGTTGGGTAGACCTAGGTGAGTATGGGTAAATCCCGAATTAACGTTTATTTTAATAATTATTCGGACTTAACCCAAAGTACGTTCGTGTAATCTTAGGTTTACTACATTTTCGAGCATTACCCGTATCATATACATATCGAAATATTTAGCGTAATGTATATAACTTATAGTCTTCCTCAGTAAATGGACTCTACTACAATTTTTTTTATTCGAAGTAATATTTTTTAGCTTCACATTGTATCCAGTATGTAGCAGGATGGGCATAAGGAATCTGGAAATATAGTTTAAAAACCCTTCGGTTCCATTAAAACACTTCCGTTCTCAGCAGTTAGCCGAATTCTAGAGGTATGGAGGATGTGGAGTGGTGGGACTCTGTACACGATGTTCTAAAAATTTTATTAGACGAACTGTTTTAAATAACACATTGTTCCGTTGGCACTCTTCAATCGCCGAGAGTGTGAAGTAGCCCATATTTGTTTTCAGAATTCAATCTGGCTATGCAAATTTCATCAAGATCTATAGATTTGTGTGACCGTTACAAACAAGCTGGCGGATACGGGAACTGGAATGATTTTCAGTTAATAATTCACCAATGCACATTTTATTTATAAAAATATTACGCAAACATAGACGTAGTGTGATCGTACGTTTAGTTCTCAATGTATTGGTTCTACATGTGACAAGCCTGTAACTTAATTTGCGTGGGTAAACAGAACCCACCCAACTAAATGTGAAATCCCGGTATTTCCGTAAAAAAAACCTAAAAATCTCTCTTAGTGTTCCTCACTACCACATTGCCTACCTAGATGCCAAAATTCAACCTTATAAGTCCAGTACTTTCGTTTGTTCGTTGTCTGTCTGTCGTTAAGTAACGGATAATTATAAATTTATATAAATTTACTTATTACTTTGTACATTACTTGTGGCAGATTTTCTGTTTATTTTATTATTTTTACTACCATTACTGAAAACTATTAAGATGAATACTTTAGCGTCCATTTAAATATACCTCTGATTACTGTCGAAATAATTTCAGCTCCTACTAAAAAAAGCATGACGTTGGTCGGTTTGCTTAAAACACAGTATATTTAAGATAAGTTGAAATTGGAATACCAAAGAATTTTTAACATTTTTAAAGTGTTATTCCACACTAAAAAAGTACGTACCAAAGAATTTATCTGACTTAGCTGCATAATAAAGGAGACAGTTTCACTTTTTTCCCACAGATCAGGATAGACAGAGGAAATCTAACATTAAAGTACTCCGTTCCCCATTCTCTCATTTATTTTCGAGATATTACGTTCAACACGGTATGTATGATCTAACTCAAGGATATACTGTGTTTCGTTACCAGAGCGAAAAAATGATATTCATTCCCAAAAATCTAAATCATCATTTTTACAGTCAGACACTGTGCTATTGCACCACGAAGGCTTCATGATGTAATATTATTATATAGATATTTTAAATTTTCTTATATATTTTACTACAATAAATAATATTAACTTTTTTCAATCCACGCAATCACATTTATTACCGAATACCAGTCGTGCCAGTCGTTCGAGACTAAAGTATCGACGTCCCTCACAGCCAACATTCATAGATCCACTGGTTGAATGTGGTTTTCGTTGCGATTCAAAATGTGGTCAGCTTTAAAAGCAGAACTGTCAGAATATGCTGTGCAATATTTCCACTCAATGAAAATTCAAATATGATTTTAATGATGCTACTTGTCTGCTCTTTTATCGTGTTTATTAATAGAATATAACTGATTCATTGGTTTATATATGAATGTATTTAATTAATAATTTGGTTAACATAATATCTAGCAAGTGAACACGATGGTTGTGGGTTCGATTCTCACTTGGGAAAACGTGGGTGGAGAACGGAGTGCTTTAATACTAGTTTCTCTCTGCCTACCTAAAGTGTGAATGAGGAGAGAAGTAGCTGATAAGTAAATAAATGTTATATAAAACAAATGATATCAATTCGAGACCCAAAAGTATTTACTGTCGCACGCCCCTCATACAGTCACTATACACTTAACACCCCCAATCTTGTTACCACGTATCGTATTTAACGCATCAGTTCACGAAATTAAACTGCTCAATTTGGACACAAATAGTTGTCAAGATTGTAAGCCACAGTGGAAGGCGAAGAACCCTTCTGAATTAGTGACGGGTCCACGAGTTCGCTATTAGATATTGACTGGGAGTATGTGAATCGGTTAATGCTTCGCCAGATGCCCAAAATAAATAGTTTAATTAAATTGATGCCGTGACGCAACAGCACAAGCGTCTGAATGTAACGCGACGGCGGTAGGTGCGATTCCCACTCGGAAAAAATAATTCTCATTTTCTTTCTCTGGTAAATTAAGTACCGCCACTCAACATGCAATGTCACGAAAATTTGGCAGAAATTCGGAAATGTAGCGCTTTAACACTTATGCTTCCACATTATGCGGGATACAGCGTGATACAGCGTGAAACTACATTTTTATGTTTTAAGTTATTTAGCGTATAACACATATTCTGCTGATCACTTAATAAATCATAATTTTGATAAAGTATGCAATATTTATAATAAAGTATGGTTATCTTTTGGTAATCATACTAAAATAATCAACGAATGTTACCTAAATACACACAAATAATTTTATGTAAATATTCGAATAGTTAAAGCGGGCGAAGCCGCGCGGCGGCCGCTAGTAGATTTATATAAAATTGATTTTGACCATAAAATACATTTAATATATTACATTTGATTACAATATTTCTAATTTGTTCCAAGCTTCTTGAAATTAGTATTTTAAACTTTATACTTACTTACGTATATTACTTCTTTAGTTCACAATATTTTAAGTAAACTTTATATAACAAAGTTTTCAAAGAGAATCCTTAGCAAAAGTCTTAAACTTAAAATTACAGTGTGTTATTAAAAGAAAAAGCTTAACGTTAAAATATATTTTTATTATCTGTTCCAGTTAAAATTACTTCTGCAATATTTTTATACTGCCTAAACTTGTATTAGACGCTACATCATTTGTACATACAAAGAGAGAACAAAAAAACGTAACTTCATTCCGTTGCTTTTTAATCTTAAAAGCCTAAATAGCCCTAGCTGCCATCTTTTAGCTTTAGGTTTTTTGTTACACAGCAGAAATATAGAGACATTACATTCTTCGCTTTCCTTTCGAATTTGTGCGTTAAACATTGTTTCTTAAGTTGTGAAAATCAATGTCTAATTTTGTCTTACCAGAGCGACAATAATGGATAATTCAAACATAATTTTTTCCCCAGAAGATACCTGACCATCTCGTTCATGGTGACAGTGTCTGATTGTAATCCGAGAATGTTCCATTTTAAAATAAACTAAAATAAAAATTTTAAAATTTTAATTTTCTACGTATATTACTTTCAATTTAATTTATTTGGTTTATGTCAAAAACATTATATTTATTTACGTCAAGTCTTTAAACCTACAGCCATCATACATACCTAAATATATCACCGCTACAACCTATTTATATTAATAATCTAACTTAACTTCCCGCTACGGTCCCTACATACTTCTTTTGCCTCGTCCACTTTCATCAACCTCTTCATACATGCCCTCCGAGGGGTCCTCGTGCTTTCGACGTTACCTTCTTTCAGTATTTTGTGGGTTTGGTACTCTGTGTTTTGGAGGTCAAACAAGATCTCCACCTACCTCTCTTACCACTCATTTTTCAACGGAATATTAATATAATATTAATACATTTCAAAATATTCACTTATTGATATTTAGATGAAAAGAAATGATTTAGGCGCTGATATAAATAGAGTTATTTACACAAGACATTACATTCAGATCAAAGGCGGGTTCGACGCTTTGAAAACACAAAATGATATCATTCACCAGAGCACCGTTCGACTGGCGAAATATTATGTTCTTTGATGAATATCAATAATCAATATAAATAAGCTCATACGTTGCAAATGATAATTACAAATGGGTTTACATATTTGTACACGTTTAACATGTTGTAAGTTACTTTCATATCAGATTGTTTATAAAAAAAAGTGGAAAGGATAAAATATTTTTACCTCCTGACATCCCTCCACTGTTGCTGAGTAGAATAATTAACAACTACTGGTTAATTACTTTATACATTTGGTAATTTGAGAAATATTTTAATTACGTCGGATGGAGAGGTCCATGTGTCCTCTTTATCTAACGAAACTGAGAAGATCTAAAAATAACACTAAGTGGGCTTTGTACTCAGAAGCAACACAATGATTGATTGTAAGTACCTTTAGCAAAAGGTTAACGCAAAGTACATTACCTTATAAAATAATATACAAGAAATTACACACATATTGAATGTGGATTAACAGATAAAATATTTTCTTGAATATTCCCTTCGTCCCTGTTCCCTTCGCTCCGTCCCAATTACAAGATTTTCTGCTCGAGCAAACTAAAACATCCTGAAGACTCAATCCGAATGAATAAAACTAGTCAAGCTGACGACGCTGCGCTACGTTTATTCCACCTTCATAATCTTCGAGACGGCCGAATGGAAAGGGCAAATACTTAATACAGAAATATATGTTACATTCGTGTATCGTATTCTTATGTCTCTATTGATTTCTCTGTTATATTTTAAAAAGACATACAAAGTAATTAATCTCTGTAATATGATTGCGTTATTCTAATGTAGTTTGTATAATACATTAATGAGTGTAAATATGGGTTCTAATTTCACTCAAAAATGTTGTTTTTATTTTTTAATCAACTTCACGCTATATCCCGAAGGTAGGCAGAGGGAACTTTGTTTTGAGACACTCCGCTTCTCACTTTCCGTCGAATTCTGGAGGCATTGCGTGTTGAGTGGTGGTGGGCGCTTTGCCCTGACATCAGAGGAATGAAATGAAAATATGAAATATTTAATTTCCTCGAGTGGGAATCTAACCCATAACCTGTCGCGTTTACAGTCACACGCTTAGTTCCCTGCGCCATGACTGGACTCTCTCAAATTCAAATTTAAATTATTGTCGACCTATCGTGAACTATTTTACTCTTAGATTAAACAGATCCATGAAAAGTAATTATGTGAATACATTACAGAGTTAAATTATATTTTTTCAATTCAACCTTTTTTAATTGCCCGAAAATAAATACCCCACTGGGCGCGTTACCAACCAGATTTTTTTTATTTACTATCGTTTACGTGAAGCGTGATCGAATATTTGTTAAATACAATGGATATATAACAGAATTACTTCATCAAGAGCTAACTAGCCGACACTCTGATCACGCGTCGATTGTAATCGAGTTAATCTGTGAAGTTACCGAATTAATGAGTGAAAATCACAGAACTGAGTGTGCATTTCATTTAAATCAAGAAAATAAGCTTTCGTACTTTGATAAATTTACTATTTGCTATTAATTAACATTTTTTTGTCTTACTAAAATATATATTAGTCAGGTAAGTCTATTACAAATACTCTTTTTTTGTTTTCTAAATTTTAATTACGTCACTTATTTCCTAGTTTATGTAATTTAAAAGCAACAACATATAATTTTACAAAAGCTCTTTCGATAAGAACTATCCCATATAAAATGTCAGGTCAAGTATAAATCACTATTAACAAATAAAGGTTCCTTTTTCCAAAACAACTATTAGAAGTATTGCTTAAACATAAAGCAAATTTTCAGGAAAAATTCTGAAACTGTTGTTTACTCCCAAGTGTAGTTTTTCTTCTCTCGCTCGTTAGCGCGAGCGCTCGTTCATTAAACAAGGTGTTCTCTCTATACCTAGGTTATTTTAATATTATAACACAGTCGTAGTGCGATGTTGAATTGTCTGACTGTATATTTTTTTTACCTGTATGTTGCATATAGCAAGGGAGGCAGAGGAAATATAAAATTACCTAGTGTTAAGACACTCCTTCATTTGCATCCGATTTTCGGGACATTATTTGTTGAGGCCAGTCTTCACACACTTTGTTTGCCTGTAAACGCGACTATTTTGGATCCGCACTCGAGTAAATGAAATATTTATTTAAATTTATATTTCCATTTCTTGGTTCAATTCGCACTTTAAATTCCGCCACTCAACACGCGATGCATCCAGAATTCAGCGGAAAGTGTGAAACTAAGTGTCTTAACACAAAGATCCCTCTGTCTAACCTGATGTGTGTGGAATACAGCTTGAAGCTGATTTAATTTAAATTAGGTAACAAGATAAAGCACGATATTGAGCGTGGCACTTAACACGAAAAAAAAGTTAATTCAGCAGCAGCAGGAACCTTTTACAAGTCACTTTATACCCCAGCGCCACGACTGGCCTCATCTTGTTACCAGAGAGTAAAAATAAGAAAATAAAAATAATTCGTTCCCCCGTTGGGAATCAAACCTGCGTCGCATACAGAGTCAAATTTTGTGCCGCTACACCACGAAAACCTAAAATCGTATATCAGATTTTTTTAGTAATCCAAAGATTAGGAAACAGTTTGCCTAATGTTTACTCTGCACTCTACATTCCTTACTTTACTGTTATTCCTTTAGTATTCTAAATAAGATCCTCTTCGCCCACTTACTTGGTCGATGCACTCCTCCGATGTCTGATCGTTAAGAACACAGCACTCGTAAGTATAATATAACACAATGTAGCGCCGACGGGCCGAGGACTGAAGCACCCATCCATCACGGCAAGCCTCGTTAAGTTCGAGAGCGCTCAGTTTTAATCGCACTTAACGTTTTCGTTATTCTTCTTTCAAGTCAGAATAATAATAGCTGAATTGATTTATGACGAGTGTAAGCTTTGTTTGCTATGATAATGGAGTGTTTAAATATGCTTTAATTTAGATGGCAATATTTTTCCTGTTTGCTATTCAATATGGCACTGTGTAGCAGTTGGGGAATATCTGATTGGTATTAGTCAATTGTTGGTGCCAAGGCAATACCTGCTCTTCTATCTTTCACAGTGGAAACCGGGTTTAAGTGAGTTCATTTTCATTCTTTCTGCTCGCTCGATACTTTCCGAGTATTTGTTTGTGGTAATACAAATATGCAGTTTACTTGCGCGTTCAACGCCGTCCTTTATAAGTCCATTTCGCTTGCGGTGGAAGCCGGGCTTTATAAATAGAATAAAATTTCACTACCATATTATATAAGGTGTTAATAACAATCCAATATAAATAAAATTCAAGTATCTGTTTGTTATATGAAAATAACTGTATTTTTTCAGTGCATATTTTATTACTTACACGATACTAAAACACAAGCAAATAAATTTTAAAATGTTGTCTATCTGTCTCTTTGTTTGTCCAGGTTATTCTCCGGGACAGCTGAATTTTTATGGGACTTTTGCTAACATATAGCCCTCTACATGTTAGTAGAGCAACATATACGCTACTTTTTAGGCAAAAACACTTTAATTGCGCGCGCGTACCAACCATCCACCTAGATGGATATGAAATAATTAAATATTTGTCTAAGACGACATTTTTGCGAGCATAATGAAATAAAATTTGAAATTAAGATTTATAAACACTCAATAATGATATTAGAAATACAATACTTAAAATCTATCTATAATAAAGACTTTAAAATCAAAAGCCCACTGTAATAGATAAAACGACTAACATTAGCCTCCAATAGTCAAATGAAAAATATTCCAATAAATGTTCCCTTAGCTTCGCCCTAATCAAGAACGTTGTACACATTTGTATGTAGACAATAATATATTTGTAGTGGAAGGTCCACAATGGCTTGAAACCGCACTCGATGCCAATAGGTCGAGCCATTGCTCTGCGGCGAGGCCTCGATACTGCCGGTAATGTCTGTATGTAACTCTAAATCGTATAAGCCAAGTTCGGACTTCGAAACGACGAACTAATCTCATAATATCTAACACCTAAATCTCGGGATACTTTGATTGTTAGAGCTTTAGGTATTCAAAAGCTTCGTTACGAATGATTTATGTTTGAAATCACACGGTCTCGTTGCCTGTAACTCAAGTTGTGTTCTGTTTCATTAATTTTACATTTTTGATTTACTATTTTAAAATTAATTATTATTAACGTAGCATAGCGTTTTCTTTGCTGTCTATGGATATTTTAATAAAATATATGTTCCTCCCACTCTGAGTTATAATAATTTTAATATCGGAAATATTACTTACATAGAATAAGCACGGCATTAAGTTGTCCACACAACACGCCGTCTCGAAAATAATATATTTGTAGGTTCCCTCAGCCTAACCCGTCGCCCGGTAAAAATCGTGAAGCTGGTAACTATCGATATGTGATATAGAATATTATGAAAAACGTAGTACTTAAGAATTAATTTATTGTTTTAAGTCATAATCATGACTTATTACTATTTCTAATATAGTAATATGTTATATTACTATTTCTACTCCTATATATAAATAAATAAATTAGCTTCACGCTGTATCCCGCTCACAGCAGGGTAGGTACAGAGAACATAATGTTAAGACACTCCGTTGCCCACTTTGGGCCGAATTTTGGAAGCATTGTGTGTTGAGTGGCAGAACTCAACGCCGCTAATGAAAGATAGAAAAATCAATTCTGTACATGAAATATATAAAAAAATTGAAAGATAGAAAAATCAATTCTGTACATGAAATTTATAAAAAAATTGAAACATAGAAAAATCAATTCTGTACATGAAATATATAAAAAAATTTAAAGATAGGAAAATCAATTCTGTACATGAAATATATAAAAAATTGAAAGACAGAAAAATCAATTCTGTACATGAAATATATAAAAAAATTGAAAGACAGAAAAATCAATTCTGTACATGAAATATATAAAAAAATTGAAAAATAGAAAAATCAATTCTGTACATGAAATTTATAAAAAAATTGAAACATAGAAAAGTCAATTCTGTACATGAAATATATAAAAAAATTGAAAGATAGAAAAATCAATTCTGTACATGAAATATATAAAAAAATTGAAAGATAGAAAAATCAATTTTGTACATGAAATATATAAAAAAATTGAAAGATAGAAAAATCAATTTTGTACATGAAATATATAAAAAAATTGAAAGATAGAAAAATCAATTCTGTACATGAAATATATAAAAAAATTGAAAGATAGAAAAATCAATTCTGTACAGGAAATATATAAAAAAATTAAAATTAGATCGGTTAACACATCGATTATATAAAAACCACTCAGCAGAATTGTTGTCACGCAAGAACTTCCCGACAGAAATAGTGGATTTTTTGTATTGTGTTAGCCTAGAGTCTGGAGGTATTTTTTTTGAGTTTCATATAGGTTTTTATTATAGTTTCCTTAAAAAAAATAAGAACTGCAAAATACAAATTGCTTAAAATACCGATAACTGTATACTCGTATACCGATAGTGGATGGAGGTGAATGAAATTTGAAAGTATTTAACTGTTTTCAATTACTATCAACACTACAATGTCGATACTAATGAGCTATTATTGTGTAATTTGTAACATTTTAAATATTTTTCCGCCAATACGATAATTAGCTGGTGAAAGACAGAGACTATTTTTTAATTTGAAAAAACTATAAGAATGTTGTAAGTTTTCAAAAGGAAGAAGAATTTAATAAATGCCTAAAATAAGCTTTCTTTTCATGTGTTGTAATAACTATTGGTAATTGGTGTCTATTAAACAAAAAAAATACTATAAATATTAAATATTCTCAATTATATAGGTATCAGTAGACGTCGTGGCGCAGACGTCCCTATTCGGAGGAATGAATTTATTTATTAATATTTTTAGTTCTTCGGCCGCTTTATGAACCAATAATGACTGAAATAAAACAAATAGTAATGTTACTGGAAATTTGCTAAAATATAAAAGTGCAAAAGTTAAATTAATTAATCCGTTTCTGAGATTACTGAAGAACAAACACACGGCCAAATAGACAAACTGACCAAGTTCTATTACATTGTTAAATGCACAGACAGTACAGATGCCGTAAGCATTGATAAGTTGTTTTTTTTTTAAACATTCAATTGAATGTCCGAAAATGTAACTTAAGGTTTTAATAATTTTCACATTAAAATTTTAACTGCTTTATAAAAAAATTTTTAGTACGTGTTATAAATTACAACATGAACGTAGTTAAGTGTATTGAGTTAAAAAATCAATAGCTAAAGCGGGCAAAGCCGCGTGTACGTCGCTAGTTTGTAAATATAATAGTATCTAGTTTCAGTTACCAGATTAACATGATTACGTTTTCAACGTAGACTTGATACAAAACAAAACTACATCAGAGTCCGCGTGTACGCGTGTTTAACTCCCGTATGTGTATATCTATATGTGTGTATATATATGTGAGACGGCGGTATAATGATCCCATAAATTGTTAAGCTCTGGAGAAAATTCTTTCAAAGGTATTAAATTTGTAAAGAGTATTTATAAACAAAGGGCAATAGATTTTACAAAACCGCCAATTTCGAACCCTCATCTACACATCGGCCTTCATTAATTGACAGAAAATCCCTCAAGTTGAGGTGCTTTATGCCATAAGAATTAATTAAACTATTTTTTTATTTTTTCCGAATGCTCGCTATTTCTTTTATGGTCTTAACGACCTCGCTATATTATAAAATGTATTTAATAATATAGAGATAATATTTAATTTATTATTTCATAATATTATAAAATAATAAATTAAATTAAATATTTACATAAAAAAATCCGTAACATGCATTATAGTTCTGTTAAAAACTACAGAGCATCAAATGTCCGACACAAGCCTCAAGTCGCGACGAAATGAGTCTCCTGAAAATGGTTACGCACAAGGCATTGGTTTTTAGAAATTCAAAAATATAACATGTGAGCTTCGTGGACCCCCATACTTAGTTAAGGAAACATTTATTAAGCATAGACTATATAAGTACCCCCATACAACTTGTATACAATTTTCCTTCATATGCCCTCTGTAAGCCGCAAAGTCGCAAAGTTTTCGCCAAATAAATAAGGTTATTCAGATATTTCGCCGTACATTTATATTTCTGGCACGTGTGAGCATCAAAGATTAATGATGCAATTAAACAGACGTGCCAGTAGTCGCTAAAACGAGCTCTAGAGATCTTAAAATTATAATAAAATGTAATTGAACGACTCTTGTTCTACGTCTGTGGTAATTTCTTTGTGTTTTAATATATTTCTTACTGGTGATGTTATTTTTTTAATTTCATTATGACTAACTAACATACAGAATACATTAAAGGTCAAAGTTAATTATTTAGCCATTTCGAATATTATGAAGTTATTTCGAATAAAAAATATTTAAAATTAAATTAAATTAAATTAAATTAGCTTCACGCTGTATCCCGCACACAGCAGGGTAGGCAGAGGGAACCCAGTGTTAAGACACTCCGTTCCCCACTTTCTACCGAATTCTGGAGGCATTGCGTGTTGAGTGGCAGAACTCAACGCCGCGCTTAACCTCGATACCAGAGCGAAGAAAATGGAAATATAAATTTAAGTAAATATTTCATCTCCTCGAGTGGGGATCGAACCCATAACCAGTCGGTTTTACAGTCACACCTCGTGCCGCTGCGCCACGACCGGCCTCAAACTGACCAAGTCAAAGACCAAGACCAAAAATATTTAATTTAATATATTACAGAAAAATGTCAAGACACATCGAGGCCAGTCGTGGCGCAAGTGCACACAGTGGAATTGTAAGCGCTACAGGTTGTGGGTTCGATTCCCACTCGAGGAAAAGCGCGGCGTTGAGTTCCGCTTCTCAACACAAAATGCCTCCAAAAATCAGCAGCGGAGTATTTTCACAATAAGTTCCCTCCGCCTACTCTGCTGTGTGAGGGACACAAAGTGTCGCAAAAAAAAATATATCAAGAAATTGTCAATGATATGGCTGTAATTGGATATTCAATTATATCATTATTCACCATCCTGCATTCTGTTTTATAGAGATATTACAGACTGAGATTACACCGTACTTAGCCTAAATATTCTGCAGTAAAACCTGTTATGTTCTACATATTACAGATATATTACCTATATTTTTTCTCTAAATAAAACTTAAATTACATAATTTGTACTCAGGTAACTTATTAACCAAAAAAATCAAACATATCGCCACCATACTTCCAGTCCAGTAAACAAATGGCACACCGCGTGATAGTGACCGATGCAGATGCCGCAGAGACTCGTTAATCATCACTAACAGCGCTGTCCGCCACAATCATACTTAGTGACGTAAAAATGTTGGAGTGGACTTTGTGACCTAAAATATGAAATACTATTGTCCCAGTGCACTTCTATTGTAAATTTTTATTATATTACATTTAACGTTGGGATGTTATTGTGTTATTTTTTTTCTTTTTAGTACCGCAATGTGACAGTGTTTGTCTGTGAATAGTATGGATGTGGGTTCGGTTTCTATTCGGTGAATAAATTGTTTGTTTCTTTTTCCTCTATGTTTAAAGAAAGCCAGATGTTCAGTTCCCCCAGTATGTATGCATGTATCTTCAAAAAGTAATATTTTTCATTCGGGAGAATAGTACATAGTGGAATCGTTTGTTTGCTAAAACTAGGTTCGCTCCGCTGCTGTGCGATTCTTTAAAAGTTACTATTTCTTCAATTTATGAAAACTAATGCTTTCTAAAGAAAGGCTTAAAAAATTAATGAAATTCTCCAAATTTGGGTAAAAGCGGGGAACGGTGTGCCTTATCACTAGGTTCCTCAATCTATGCCAATATACGGAAAAAAACGTGAATAGTCTATTATATACGATGATACGAACACAATAACATCATGTATTGTTTATTTTTAAAATAGGCATTCAACCCTTTCCAAGTTCCAAAAGATTTAAACGAAATAATACATTATACTCGTACTATACAAACATTCAAAATACGTCATACTATACAAAGGATAGTAGTTTCATATAATGTAATTGAATGTCATAAATTGTGCCTCTAACGTCACCATAACTACTTTGTGCCAAATGTATGGTAATTAAGGTTGATGAACTGATTTTTTTATATTATTTTACATATTTTCATGCAGTTTCTTGAATATGGAAGGAGAATATTGTGGAAAAAGCGCTCTTTTTTTGTATTTTAACTGAATATCTTTATCCTTATCTTTACTAATATAAAAAACCTTGTTTAGTTAAATGCGTTAATCTCAGGAAATAGCTACTTGTTCGATTTAAAAAAAAAATCTATTTTGCACAATCCATTTAGGTATCGAGGAAGCCTATAGACTATATTATTATAATACGTTAACCGTATCGATTAATTCCACCTGTACAGTACCTGCGCTTAGAGCTTATATCGGACAATTAGAATGTATTATATTGTTAGTTTTTAGTTATTACCATTTGCTTCTGGTAGTAAAGCTGGTATCTTATATTTTATACTAAGGAATTCAACCCACAACTCTCACATACAGACACTATACCTACCCGATCTACTACACGATCAAATCCAAATGACCTAATATTATAACCAAAGCTACCAAACAAATGTGAACTAACGGAACGTAACGATCAATCGGTTTCCGTTGACATCGATGACGTCACTCGTTAGGCAGCAGTCACTTCGGATAAAGCTCAATGTCAATTAACAGGGCTCAATGTCATTACCGTGTTTTGCTCATCACGTTTGGAACTTAATACACGTACATATATGTACATACGTGTAGACTAAGACCATCGTGGCGCAGGGGCACAAGGTTCGACTCCTACTAGGGGGAATGAGATATTTAAGATTTTCATTTCCCCACTCTGGTACCGAGACAAAGCGCGGCGTTGAATTCGAGACATAGCGCCGCTCAGCACGGAATGCATCGAGAATTCGGCGGAAAGAGAAGAACGGATTTTTTTTATGAAAACTGCGTGTCTTGGCACTGTTCTCAGGTTACCTTTGCCTATCCTGTTGTGTGTAGGATACAGTGTGAATCTACAAAATTAAATAAAAAAAAAACGTATGTAGGCTTTATATGACACACTTTTACATTTATATTACAGGTCTTACTTCTACCTGCGGCTTCGTCTGCGTATCCAAATGGAAATAACTAGCACACATATCTAATAGCTTAAAGCTATCCTCTAAAAATAGACTATATAACCAACACTAAAATAATTTGTCAATTCAAATTTCAATCTGAATAACAATATATCTATAATACTCTATTATTTACATTTAAAGTTTATTTAATATGTGTCATTTATATATTTCAATATTATAATTTATTTATTCATCATTTATACATGCATGAAACTATACACACATTGAATAGAATTTATATATTTTATAGCAAGTTTTCGTATATGCCTACCGTCGACCGCACCGCTGAGCAGTTATCGTTTTCACATATACCCCCTTGTCGACGGCAGATAATAATTCTAACAGTCGACGCTTGCCACTCGATGCGCTTTATATACGTTCCATTGTTCTCTCAGTTATTTGTTAATATTATTGTAATTCTTGTGTTCTCTCTTATATATATGTTTGTGGTTGACTTTTGTATAAACTGTGTCGTGATTTACTATTTGTGTTTAAACTATAAGTACTCTAAAGTGGTGTTGAATATACTCAGTGTAAACCGTGAGTAGACTTTTTATTATTCACCGTCAACATTACAGTTAAGAAGTAAGAGTTTGTTAATTTGAACATACTTATCTCAAGAACTATTAGTACGAATTGCAAAATTTGTTAGAGCACGTTAATACCGTCATTTCGATGTTACCTGTTCCTGCTGAATGTAAGAATTGCCTCGGACACTTAGAATGTGTCATGTGTCATACTCATAATAACTCTTAGTTATTTCCATGTTGTATTCATTAATTAAACAATATAATATATTTTTTAAATTTTACACTACAGTAAATAAAATAAAAGAATATCTCTTGCCTTGCCTTTTAAAATATGGGAGACTGAGTTTTCCAAGTTATTGTTCAAATAAAACCATTTTGTCAAACTCACGAACACAATTGATGCGTGAAATTTATAAATCCATCGAAGCAGACGAATCTACGGAACTTAGCAGATCATTTTATATTAAATGATTACGACTTTGTCAGTTGAGGAGTCACAAATAGGCATTCGGGCCTGGACGGTTCACGCTCCTCTGCAACTCGCGCGTCACTGCCTCACTTTTCGAACTTATTATGTATTACATGCCAGAAATGTAAGTATATAATTATATCGACCCAAACGCGGCTTCGCCTGCTTAAACTTATTGTTATATTATAGTCAAAGTATGTAAGCTATATTACTGTAAAGTTTTATCTAGATCCGCTTAGTAGCTTTTGTAAGTGAAATAAACATCCAATCTAATAAATTTTTACATTTATAATATTAAGTAGTATATATCAAATACTTTTTGTAATATTCTATCTAGCAGAATAGGCAAAGGAGACTTAGTGTTAAGACACTCCACTCTCACGCACCACCCAATTTTTAAGACATTGCGTGTGAAGTGGCTTCACTTTGAAGCGAGGAAATAAAAATTATTCATTCCCCCGAGAGGAAATTGAAACCACAACCGTCGTCTTTACAGTCAGACTCTGTGTCGCTGCACCACGACGATAGATTGTTTTATAAAACTGAAATATCAGAATATAATTTATTTGGTATCAAATATATTCTATTATATTGAAAAGTTTAAGAAAAAAATATAAATGTAAATCAAGGTAAAAAAGGAAATGGAAAACCTTGTTTTATATTTCTATAACATGGAGTTGATAACATTGCAAAGAAATAAGATAGGTCACGTTAAATAAATAATAAGTAAAATTGTATGGATGTCCAGAAGGAAATTTAAATATCAGAAAGATAAATCATCAGTTGTAAACTTTACATCTATATATAACACACATTATGTATCTGTCTGTATTATCAAAATATTGACGTTTTTCCAAAAGCGTATGGTTATGTAAAAAAAAAATCAGCTTCACGCTGTATTTCGCACACAGCAGGGTAGGCAAAGGGAACCTAGTGTTAAGACACTCCGTTCCCCACTTTCCGCCGAATTTTAGAGGCATTGCGTATTGAATAGCGGAACTGAACGCCGCGCTATGCTTCGACACCAGATCGAGGAAATGGAAATATAAATGTTAAATAAATATTTCATTTCCTCGAGTGGGGATCAAAATCACAACCAGTCTCGTTTACAGTCATACTTTGTGCCTCTGCGCCACGACTAGCCTCAAGTATAGTTCAGTCCTCAGTGTCTGTCTTTCTTTTCGTACGTATATATATATATATATATATATATATATATATATATATATATATATATATATATATATATATATATATATATATATATATATATATATATATATATTAATTCAATTAATAAAATTTTTTATTGAAATTCTTTCAACAACAATAGGTATAAAACTATGATTTGCTCCGCAAATTTCAGAGCATTGTCCATAATAAATTCCAGGGCGGTTAATAAAAAATCTTGTTTGATTTAAACGACCAGGGTTAGCATCAATTTTTACTCCTAATGAGGGGATTGTTATATGATATATATATATATATATATATATATATATATATATATATATATATATATATATATATATATATATATATATATATATACGTACGAAAAGAAAGACAGACACTGAGGACTGAACTATACTTGAGGCTAGTCGTGGCGCAGAGGCACAAAGTATGACTGTAAACGAGACTGGTTGTGATTTTGATCCCCACTCGAGGAAATGAAATATTTATTTAACATTTATATTTCCATTTCCTCGATCTGGTGTCGAAGCATAGCGCGGCGTTCAGTTCCGCTATTCAATACGCAATGCCTCTAAAATTCGGCGGAAAGTGGGGAACGGAGTGTCTTAACACTAGGTTCCCTTTGCCTACCCTGCTGTGTGCGAAATACAGCGTGAAGCTGATTTTTTTTTTACATAACCATACGCTTTTGGAAAAACGTCAATATTTTGATAATACAGACAGATACATAATGTGTGTTATATATAGATGTAAAGTTTACAACTGATGATTTATCTTTCTGATATTTAAATTTCCTTCTGGACATCCATACAATTTTACTTATTATTTATTTAACGTGACCTATCTTATTTCTTTGCAATGTTATCAACTCCATGTTATAGAAATATAAAACAAGGTTTTCCATTTCCTTTTTTACCTTGATTTACATTTATATTTTTTTCTTAAACTTTTCAATATAATAGAATATATTTGATACCAAATAAATTATATTCTGATATTTCAGTTTTATAAAACAATCTATCGTCGTGGTGCAGCGACACAGAGTCTGACTGTAAAGACGACGGTTGTGGTTTCAATTTCCTCTCGGGGGAATGAATAATTTTTATTTCCTCGCTTCAAAGTGAAGCCACTTCACACGCAATGTCTTAAAAATTGGGTGGTGCGTGAGAGTGGAGTGTCTTAACACTAAGTCTCCTTTGCCTATTCTGCTAGATAGAATATTACAAAAAGTATTTGATATATACTACTTAATATTATAAATGTAAAAATTTATTAGATTGGATGTTTATTTCACTTACAAAAGCTACTAAGCGGATCTAGATAAAACTTTACAGTAATATAGCTTACATACTTTGACTATAATATAACAATAAGTTTAAGCAGGCGAAGCCGCGTTTGGGTCGATATAATTATATACTTACATTTCTGGCATGTAATACATAATAAGTTCGAAAAGTGAGGCAGTGACGCGCGAGTTGCAGAGGAGCGTGAACCGTCCAGGCCCGAATGCCTATTTGTGACTCCTCAACTGACAAAGTCGTAATCATTTAATATAAAATGATCTGCTAAGTTCCGTAGATTCGTCTGCTTCGATGGATTTATAAATTTCACGCATCAATTGTGTTCGTGAGTTTGACAAAATGGTTTTATTTGAACAATAACTTGGAAAACTCAGTCTCCCATATTTTAAAAGGCAAGGCAAGAGATATTCTTTTATTTTATTTACTGTAGTGTAAAATTTAAAAAATATATTATATTGTTTAATTAATGAATACAACATGGAAATAACTAAGAGTTATTATGAGTATGACACATGACACATTCTAAGTGTCCGAGGCAATTCTTACATTCAGCAGGAACAGGTAACATCGAAATGACGGTATTAACGTGCTCTAACAAATTTTGCAATTCGTACTAATAGTTCTTGAGATAAGTATGTTCAAATTAACAAACTCTTACTTCTTAACTGTAATGTTGACGGTGAATAATAAAAAGTCTACTCACGGTTTACACTGAGTATATTCAACACCACTTTAGAGTACTTATAGTTTAAACACAAATAGTAAATCACGACACAGTTTATACAAAAGTCAACCACAAACATATATATAAGAGAGAACACAAGAATTACAATAATATTAACAAATAACTGAGAGAACAATGGAACGTATATAAAGCGCATCGAGTGGCAAGCGTCGACTGTTAGAATTATTATCTGCCGTCGACAAGGGGGTATATGTGAAAACGATAACTGCTCAGCGGTGCGGTCGACGGTAGGCATATACGAAAACTTGCTATAAAATATATAAATTCTATTCAATGTGTGTATAGTTTCATGCATGTATAAATGATGAATAAATAAATTATAATATTGAAATATATAAATGACACATATTAAATAAACTTTAAATGTAAATAATAGAGTATTATAGATATATTGTTATTCAGATTGAAATTTGAATTGACAAATTATTTTAGTGTTGGTTATATAGTCTATTTTTAGAGGATAGCTTTAAGCTATTAGATATGTGTGCTAGTTATTTCCATTTGGATACGCAGACGAAGCCGCAGGTAGAAGTAAGACCTGTAATATAAATGTAAAAGTGTGTCATATAAAGCCTACATACGTTTTTTTTTTATTTAATTTTGTAGATTCACACTGTATCCTACACACAACAGGATAGGCAAAGGTAACCTGAGAACAGTGCCAAGACACGCAGTTTTCATAAAAAAAATCCGTTCTTCTCTTTCCGCCGAATTCTCGATGCATTCCGTGCTGAGCGGCGCTATGTCTCGAATTCAACGCCGCGCTTTGTCTCGGTACCAGAGTGGGGAAATGAAAATCTTAAATATCTCATTCCCCCTAGTAGGAGTCGAACCTTGTGCCCCTGCGCCACGATGGTCTTAGTCTACACGTATGTACATATATGTACGTGTATTAAGTTCCAAACGTGATGAGCAAAACACGGTAATGACATTGAGCCCTGTTAATTGACATTGAGCTTTATCCGAAGTGACTGCTGCCTAACGAGTGACGTCATCGATGTCAACGGAAACCGATTGATCGTTACGTTCCGTTAGTTCACATTTGTTTGGTAGCTTTGGTTATAATATTAGGTCATTTGGATTTGATCGTGTAGTAGATCGGGTAGGTATAGTGTCTGTATGTGAGAGTTGTGGGTTGAATTCCTTAGTATAAAATATAAGATACCAGCTTTACTACCAGAAGCAAATGGTAATAACTAAAAACTAACAATATAATACATTCTAATTGTCCGATATAAGCTCTAAGCGCAGGTACTGTACAGGTGGAATTAATCGATACGGTTAACGTATTATAATAATATAGTCTATAGGCTTCCTCGATACCTAAATGGATTGTGCAAAATAGATTTTTTTTTTAAATCGAACAAGTAGCTATTTCCTGAGATTAACGCATTTAACTAAACAAGGTTTTTTATATTAGTAAAGATAAGGATAAAGATATTCAGTTAAAATACAAAAAAAGAGCGCTTTTTCCACAATATTCTCCTTCCATATTCAAGAAACTGCATGAAAATATGTAAAATAATATAAAAAAATCAGTTCATCAACCTTAATTACCATACATTTGGCACAAAGTAGTTATGGTGACGTTAGAGGCACAATTTATGACATTCAATTACATTATATGAAACTACTATCCTTTGTATAGTATGACGTATTTTGAATGTTTGTATAGTACGAGTATAATGTATTATTTCGTTTAAATCTTTTGGAACTTGGAAAGGGTTGAATGCCTATTTTAAAAATAAACAATACATGATGTTATTGTGTTCGTATCATCGTATATAATAGACTATTCACGTTTTTTTCCGTATATTGGCATAGATTGAGGAACCTAGTGATAAGGCACACCGTTCCCCGCTTTTACCCAAATTTGGAGAATTTCATTAATTTTTTAAGCCTTTCTTTAGAAAGCATTAGTTTTCATAAATTGAAGAAATAGTAACTTTTAAAGAATCGCACAGCAGCGGAGCGAACCTAGTTTTAGCAAACAAACGATTCCACTATGTACTATTCTCCCGAATGAAAAATATTACTTTTTGAAGATACATGCATACATACTGGGGGAACTGAACATCTGGCTTTCTTTAAACATAGAGGAAAAAGAAACAAACAATTTATTCACCGAATAGAAACCGAACCCACATCCATACTATTCACAGACAAACACTGTCACATTGCGGTACTAAAAAGAAAAAAAATAACACAATAACATCCCAACGTTAAATGTAATATAATAAAAATTTACAATAGAAGTGCACTGGGACAATAGTATTTCATATTTTAGGTCACAAAGTCCACTCCAACATTTTTACGTCACTAAGTATGATTGTGGCGGACAGCGCTGTTAGTGATGATTAACGAGTCTCTGCGGCATCTGCATCGGTCACTATCACGCGGTGTGCCATTTGTTTACTGGACTGGAAGTATGGTGGCGATATGTTTGATTTTTTTGGTTAATAAGTTACCTGAGTACAAATTATGTAATTTAAGTTTTATTTAGAGAAAAAATATAGGTAATATATCTGTAATATGTAGAACATAACAGGTTTTACTGCAGAATATTTAGGCTAAGTACGGTGTAATCTCAGTCTGTAATATCTCTATAAAACAGAATGCAGGATGGTGAATAATGATATAATTGAATATCCAATTACAGCCATATCATTGACAATTTCTTGATATATTTTTTTTTGCGACACTTTGTGTCCCTCACACAGCAGAGTAGGCGGAGGGAACTTATTGTGAAAATACTCCGCTGCTGATTTTTGGAGGCATTTTGTGTTGAGAAGCGGAACTCAACGCCGCGCTTTTCCTCGAGTGGGAATCGAACCCACAACCTGTAGCGCTTACAATTCCACTGTGTGCACTTGCGCCACGACTGGCCTCGATGTGTCTTGACATTTTTCTGTAATATATTAAATTAAATATTTTTGGTCTTGGTCTTTGACTTGGTCAGTTTGAGGCCGGTCGTGGCGCAGCGGCACGAGGTGTGACTGTAAAACCGACTGGTTATGGGTTCGATCCCCACTCGAGGAGATGAAATATTTACTTAAATTTATATTTCCATTTTCTTCGCTCTGGTATCGAGGTTAAGCGCGGCGTTGAGTTCTGCCACTCAACACGCAATGCCTCCAGAATTCGGTAGAAAGTGGGGAACGGAGTGTCTTAACACTGGGTTCCCTCTGCCTACCCTGCTGTGTGCGGGATACAGCGTGAAGCTAATTTAATTTAATTTAATTTAATTTTAAATATTTTTTATTCGAAATAACTTCATAATATTCGAAATGGCTAAATAATTAACTTTGACCTTTAATGTATTCTGTATGTTAGTTAGTCATAATGAAATTAAAAAAATAACATCACCAGTAAGAAATATATTAAAACACAAAGAAATTACCACAGACGTAGAACAAGAGTCGTTCAATTACATTTTATTATAATTTTAAGATCTCTAGAGCTCGTTTTAGCGACTACTGGCACGTCTGTTTAATTGCATCATTAATCTTTGATGCTCACACGTGCCAGAAATATAAATGTACGGCGAAATATCTGAATAACCTTATTTATTTGGCGAAAACTTTGCGACTTTGCGGCTTACAGAGGGCATATGAAGGAAAATTGTATACAAGTTGTATGGGGGTACTTATATAGTCTATGCTTAATAAATGTTTCCTTAACTAAGTATGGGGGTCCACGAAGCTCACATGTTATATTTTTGAATTTCTAAAAACCAATGCCTTGTGCGTAACCATTTTCAGGAGACTCATTTCGTCGCGACTTGAGGCTTGTGTCGGACATTTGATGCTCTGTAGTTTTTAACAGAACTATAATGCATGTTACGGATTTTTTTATGTAAATATTTAATTTAATTTATTATTTTATAATATTATGAAATAATAAATTAAATATTATCTCTATATTATTAAATACATTTTATAATATAGCGAGGTCGTTAAGACCATAAAAGAAATAGCGAGCATTCGGAAAAAATAAAAAAATAGTTTAATTAATTCTTATGGCATAAAGCACCTCAACTTGAGGGATTTTCTGTCAATTAATGAAGGCCGATGTGTAGATGAGGGTTCGAAATTGGCGGTTTTGTAAAATCTATTGCCCTTTGTTTATAAATACTCTTTACAAATTTAATACCTTTGAAAGAATTTTCTCCAGAGCTTAACAATTTATGGGATCATTATACCGCCGTCTCACATATATATACACACATATAGATATACACATACGGGAGTTAAACACGCGTACACGCGGACTCTGATGTAGTTTTGTTTTGTATCAAGTCTACGTTGAAAACGTAATCATGTTAATCTGGTAACTGAAACTAGATACTATTATATTTACAAACTAGCGACGTACACGCGGCTTTGCCCGCTTTAGCTATTGATTTTTTAACTCAATACACTTAACTACGTTCATGTTGTAATTTATAACACGTACTAAAAATTTTTTTATAAAGCAGTTAAAATTTTAATGTGAAAATTATTAAAACCTTAAGTTACATTTTCGGACATTCAATTGAATGTTTAAAAAAAAAACAACTTATCAATGCTTACGGCATCTGTACTGTCTGTGCATTTAACAATGTAATAGAACTTGGTCAGTTTGTCTATTTGGCCGTGTGTTTGTTCTTCAGTAATCTCAGAAACGGATTAATTAATTTAACTTTTGCACTTTTATATTTTAGCAAATTTCCAGTAACATTACTATTTGTTTTATTTCAGTCATTATTGGTTCATAAAGCGGCCGAAGAACTAAAAATATTAATAAATAAATTCATTCCTCCGAATAGGGACGTCTGCGCCACGACGTCTACTGATACCTATATAATTGAGAATATTTAATATTTATAGTATTTTTTTTGTTTAATAGACACCAATTACCAATAGTTATTACAACACATGAAAAGAAAGCTTATTTTAGGCATTTATTAAATTCTTCTTCCTTTTGAAAACTTACAACATTCTTATAGTTTTTTCAAATTAAAAAATAGTCTCTGTCTTTCACCAGCTAATTATCGTATTGGCGGAAAAATATTTAAAATGTTACAAATTACACAATAATAGCTCATTAGTATCGACATTGTAGTGTTGATAGTAATTGAAAACAGTTAAATACTTTCAAATTTCATTCACCTCCATCCACTATCGGTATACGAGTATACAGTTATCGGTATTTTAAGCAATTTGTATTTTGCAGTTCTTATTTTTTTTAAGGAAACTATAATAAAAACCTATATGAAACTCAAAAAAAATACCTCCAGACTCTAGGCTAACACAATACAAAAAATCCACTATTTCTGTCGGGAAGTTCTTGCGTGACAACAATTCTGCTGAGTGGTTTTTATATAATCGATGTGTTAACCGATCTAATTTTAATTTTTTTATATATTTCCTGTACAGAATTGATTTTTCTATCTTTCAATTTTTTTATATATTTCATGTACAGAATTGATTTTTCTATCTTTCAATTTTTTTATATATTTCATGTACAAAATTGATTTTTCTATCTTTCAATTTTTTTATATATTTCATGTACAAAATTGATTTTTCTATCTTTCAATTTTTTTATATATTTCATGTACAGAATTGATTTTTCTATCTTTCAATTTTTTTATATATTTCATGTACAGAATTGACTTTTCTATGTTTCAATTTTTTTATAAATTTCATGTACAGAATTGATTTTTCTATTTTTCAATTTTTTTATATATTTCATGTACAGAATTGATTTTTCTGTCTTTCAATTTTTTTATATATTTCATGTACAGAATTGATTTTTCTGTCTTTCAATTTTTTATATATTTCATGTACAGAATTGATTTTCCTATCTTTAAATTTTTTTATATATTTCATGTACAGAATTGATTTTTCTATGTTTCAATTTTTTTATAAATTTCATGTACAGAATTGATTTTTCTATCTTTCAATTTTTTTATATATTTCATGTACAGAATTGATTTTTCTATCTTTCATTAGCGGCGTTGAGTTCTGCCACTCAACACACAATGCTTCCAAAATTCGGCCCAAAGTGGGCAACGGAGTGTCTTAACATTATGTTCTCTGTACCTACCCTGCTGTGAGCGGGATACAGCGTGAAGCTAATTTATTTATTTATATATAGGAGTAGAAATAGTAATATAACATATTACTATATTAGAAATAGTAATAAGTCATGATTATGACTTAAAACAATAAATTAATTCTTAAGTACTACGTTTTTCATAATATTCTATATCACATATCGATAGTTACCAGCTTCACGATTTTTACCGGGCGACGGGTTAGGCTGAGGGAACCTACAAATATATTATTTTCGAGACGGCGTGTTGTGTGGACAACTTAATGCCGTGCTTATTCTATGTAAGTAATATTTCCGATATTAAAATTATTATAACTCAGAGTGGGAGGAACATATATTTTATTAAAATATCCATAGACAGCAAAGAAAACGCTATGCTACGTTAATAATAATTAATTTTAAAATAGTAAATCAAAAATGTAAAATTAATGAAACAGAACACAACTTGAGTTACAGGCAACGAGACCGTGTGATTTCAAACATAAATCATTCGTAACGAAGCTTTTGAATACCTAAAGCTCTAACAATCAAAGTATCCCGAGATTTAGGTGTTAGATATTATGAGATTAGTTCGTCGTTTCGAAGTCCGAACTTGGCTTATACGATTTAGAGTTACATACAGACATTACCGGCAGTATCGAGGCCTCGCCGCAGAGCAATGGCTCGACCTATTGGCATCGAGTGCGGTTTCAAGCCATTGTGGACCTTCCACTACAAATATATTATTGTCTACATACAAATGTGTACAACGTTCTTGATTAGGGCGAAGCTAAGGGAACATTTATTGGAATATTTTTCATTTGACTATTGGAGGCTAATGTTAGTCGTTTTATCTATTACAGTGGGCTTTTGATTTTAAAGTCTTTATTATAGATAGATTTTAAGTATTGTATTTCTAATATCATTATTGAGTGTTTATAAATCTTAATTTCAAATTTTATTTCATTATGCTCGCAAAAATGTCGTCTTAGACAAATATTTAATTATTTCATATCCATCTAGGTGGATGGTTGGTACGCGCGCGCAATTAAAGTGTTTTTGCCTAAAAAGTAGCGTATATGTTGCTCTACTAACATGTAGAGGGCTATATGTTAGCAAAAGTCCCATAAAAATTCAGCTGTCCCGGAGAATAACCTGGACAAACAAAGAGACAGATAGACAACATTTTAAAATTTATTTGCTTGTGTTTTAGTATCGTGTAAGTAATAAAATATGCACTGAAAAAATACAGTTATTTTCATATAACAAACAGATACTTGAATTTTATTTATATTGGATTGTTATTAACACCTTATATAATATGGTAGTGAAATTTTATTCTATTTATAAAGCCCGGCTTCCACCGCAAGCGAAATGGACTTATAAAGGACGGCGTTGAACGCGCAAGTAAACTGCATATTTGTATTACCACAAACAAATACTCGGAAAGTATCGAGCGAGCAGAAAGAATGAAAATGAACTCACTTAAACCCGGTTTCCACTGTGAAAGATAGAAGAGCAGGTATTGCCTTGGCACCAACAATTGACTAATACCAATCAGATATTCCCCAACTGCTACACAGTGCCATATTGAATAGCAAACAGGAAAAATATTGCCATCTAAATTAAAGCATATTTAAACACTCCATTATCATAGCAAACAAAGCTTACACTCGTCATAAATCAATTCAGCTATTATTATTCTGACTTGAAAGAAGAATAACGAAAACGTTAAGTGCGATTAAAACTGAGCGCTCTCGAACTTAACGAGGCTTGCCGTGATGGATGGGTGCTTCAGTCCTCGGCCCGTCGGCGCTACATTGTGTTATATTATACTTACGAGTGCTGTGTTCTTAACGATCAGACATCGGAGGAGTGCATCGACCAAGTAAGTGGGCGAAGAGGATCTTATTTAGAATACTAAAGGAATAACAGTAAAGTAAGGAATGTAGAGTGCAGAGTAAACATTAGGCAAACTGTTTCCTAATCTTTGGATTACTAAAAAAATCTGATATACGATTTTAGGTTTTCGTGGTGTAGCGGCACAAAATTTGACTCTGTATGCGACGCAGGTTTGATTCCCAACGGGGGAACGAATTATTTTTATTTTCTTATTTTTACTCTCTGGTAACAAGATGAGGCCAGTCGTGGCGCTGGGGTATAAAGTGACTTGTAAAAGGTTCCTGCTGCTGCTGAATTAACTTTTTTTTCGTGTTAAGTGCCACGCTCAATATCGTGCTTTATCTTGTTACCTAATTTAAATTAAATCAGCTTCAAGCTGTATTCCACACACATCAGGTTAGACAGAGGGATCTTTGTGTTAAGACACTTAGTTTCACACTTTCCGCTGAATTCTGGATGCATCGCGTGTTGAGTGGCGGAATTTAAAGTGCGAATTGAACCAAGAAATGGAAATATAAATTTAAATAAATATTTCATTTACTCGAGTGCGGATCCAAAATAGTCGCGTTTACAGGCAAACAAAGTGTGTGAAGACTGGCCTCAACAAATAATGTCCCGAAAATCGGATGCAAATGAAGGAGTGTCTTAACACTAGGTAATTTTATATTTCCTCTGCCTCCCTTGCTATATGCAACATACAGGTAAAAAAAATATACAGTCAGACAATTCAACATCGCACTACGACTGTGTTATAATATTAAAATAACCTAGGTATAGAGAGAACACCTTGTTTAATGAACGAGCGCTCGCGCTAACGAGCGAGAGAAGAAAAACTACACTTGGGAGTAAACAACAGTTTCAGAATTTTTCCTGAAAATTTGCTTTATGTTTAAGCAATACTTCTAATAGTTGTTTTGGAAAAAGGAACCTTTATTTGTTAATAGTGATTTATACTTGACCTGACATTTTATATGGGATAGTTCTTATCGAAAGAGCTTTTGTAAAATTATATGTTGTTGCTTTTAAATTACATAAACTAGGAAATAAGTGACGTAATTAAAATTTAGAAAACAAAAAAAGAGTATTTGTAATAGACTTACCTGACTAATATATATTTTAGTAAGACAAAAAAATGTTAATTAATAGCAAATAGTAAATTTATCAAAGTACGAAAGCTTATTTTCTTGATTTAAATGAAATGCACACTCAGTTCTGTGATTTTCACTCATTAATTCGGTAACTTCACAGATTAACTCGATTACAATCGACGCGTGATCAGAGTGTCGGCTAGTTAGCTCTTGATGAAGTAATTCTGTTATATATCCATTGTATTTAACAAATATTCGATCACGCTTCACGTAAACGATAGTAAATAAAAAAAATCTGGTTGGTAACGCGCCCAGTGGGGTATTTATTTTCGGGCAATTAAAAAAGGTTGAATTGAAAAAATATAATTTAACTCTGTAATGTATTCACATAATTACTTTTCATGGATCTGTTTAATCTAAGAGTAAAATAGTTCACGATAGGTCGACAATAATTTAAATTTGAATTTGAGAGAGTCCAGTCATGGCGCAGGGAACTAAGCGTGTGACTGTAAACGCGACAGGTTATGGGTTAGATTCCCACTCGAGGAAATTAAATATTTCATATTTTCATTTCATTCCTCTGATGTCAGGGCAAAGCGCCCACCACCACTCAACACGCAATGCCTCCAGAATTCGACGGAAAGTGAGAAGCGGAGTGTCTCAAAACAAAGTTCCCTCTGCCTACCTTCGGGATATAGCGTGAAGTTGATTAAAAAATAAAAACAACATTTTTGAGTGAAATTAGAACCCATATTTACACTCATTAATGTATTATACAAACTACATTAGAATAACGCAATCATATTACAGAGATTAATTACTTTGTATGTCTTTTTAAAATATAACAGAGAAATCAATAGAGACATAAGAATACGATACACGAATGTAACATATATTTCTGTATTAAGTATTTGCCCTTTCCATTCGGCCGTCTCGAAGATTATGAAGGTGGAATAAACGTAGCGCAGCGTCGTCAGCTTGACTAGTTTTATTCATTCGGATTGAGTCTTCAGGATGTTTTAGTTTGCTCGAGCAGAAAATCTTGTAATTGGGACGGAGCGAAGGGAACAGGGACGAAGGGAATATTCAAGAAAATATTTTATCTGTTAATCCACATTCAATATGTGTGTAATTTCTTGTATATTATTTTATAAGGTAATGTACTTTGCGTTAACCTTTTGCTAAAGGTACTTACAATCAATCATTGTGTTGCTTCTGAGTACAAAGCCCACTTAGTGTTATTTTTAGATCTTCTCAGTTTCGTTAGATAAAGAGGACACATGGACCTCTCCATCCGACGTAATTAAAATATTTCTCAAATTACCAAATGTATAAAGTAATTAACCAGTAGTTGTTAATTATTCTACTCAGCAACAGTGGAGGGATGTCAGGAGGTAAAAATATTTTATCCTTTCCACTTTTTTTTATAAACAATCTGATATGAAAGTAACTTACAACATGTTAAACGTGTACAAATATGTAAACCCATTTGTAATTATCATTTGCAACGTATGAGCTTATTTATATTGATTATTGATATTCATCAAAGAACATAATATTTCGCCAGTCGAACGGTGCTCTGGTGAATGATATCATTTTGTGTTTTCAAAGCGTCGAACCCGCCTTTGATCTGAATGTAATGTCTTGTGTAAATAACTCTATTTATATCAGCGCCTAAATCATTTCTTTTCATCTAAATATCAATAAGTGAATATTTTGAAATGTATTAATATTATATTAATATTCCGTTGAAAAATGAGTGGTAAGAGAGGTAGGTGGAGATCTTGTTTGACCTCCAAAACACAGAGTACCAAACCCACAAAATACTGAAAGAAGGTAACGTCGAAAGCACGAGGACCCCTCGGAGGGCATGTATGAAGAGGTTGATGAAAGTGGACGAGGCAAAAGAAGTATGTAGGGACCGTAGCGGGAAGTTAAGTTAGATTATTAATATAAATAGGTTGTAGCGGTGATATATTTAGGTATGTATGATGGCTGTAGGTTTAAAGACTTGACGTAAATAAATATAATGTTTTTGACATAAACCAAATAAATTAAATTGAAAGTAATATACGTAGAAAATTAAAATTTTAAAATTTTTATTTTAGTTTATTTTAAAATGGAACATTCTCGGATTACAATCAGACACTGTCACCATGAACGAGATGGTCAGGTATCTTCTGGGGAAAAAATTATGTTTGAATTATCCATTATTGTCGCTCTGGTAAGACAAAATTAGACATTGATTTTCACAACTTAAGAAACAATGTTTAACGCACAAATTCGAAAGGAAAGCGAAGAATGTAATGTCTCTATATTTCTGCTGTGTAACAAAAAACCTAAAGCTAAAAGATGGCAGCTAGGGCTATTTAGGCTTTTAAGATTAAAAAGCAACGGAATGAAGTTACGTTTTTTTGTTCTCTCTTTGTATGTACAAATGATGTAGCGTCTAATACAAGTTTAGGCAGTATAAAAATATTGCAGAAGTAATTTTAACTGGAACAGATAATAAAAATATATTTTAACGTTAAGCTTTTTCTTTTAATAACACACTGTAATTTTAAGTTTAAGACTTTTGCTAAGGATTCTCTTTGAAAACTTTGTTATATAAAGTTTACTTAAAATATTGTGAACTAAAGAAGTAATATACGTAAGTAAGTATAAAGTTTAAAATACTAATTTCAAGAAGCTTGGAACAAATTAGAAATATTGTAATCAAATGTAATATATTAAATGTATTTTATGGTCAAAATCAATTTTATATAAATCTACTAGCGGCCGCCGCGCGGCTTCGCCCGCTTTAACTATTCGAATATTTACATAAAATTATTTGTGTGTATTTAGGTAACATTCGTTGATTATTTTAGTATGATTACCAAAAGATAACCATACTTTATTATAAATATTGCATACTTTATCAAAATTATGATTTATTAAGTGATCAGCAGAATATGTGTTATACGCTAAATAACTTAAAACATAAAAATGTAGTTTCACGCTGTATCACGCTGTATCCCGCATAATGTGGAAGCATAAGTGTTAAAGCGCTACATTTCCGAATTTCTGCCAAATTTTCGTGACATTGCATGTTGAGTGGCGGTACTTAATTTACCAGAGAAAGAAAATGAGAATTATTTTTTCCGAGTGGGAATCGCACCTACCGCCGTCGCGTTACATTCAGACGCTTGTGCTGTTGCGTCACGGCATCAATTTAATTAAACTATTTATTTTGGGCATCTGGCGAAGCATTAACCGATTCACATACTCCCAGTCAATATCTAATAGCGAACTCGTGGACCCGTCACTAATTCAGAAGGGTTCTTCGCCTTCCACTGTGGCTTACAATCTTGACAACTATTTGTGTCCAAATTGAGCAGTTTAATTTCGTGAACTGATGCGTTAAATACGATACGTGGTAACAAGATTGGGGGTGTTAAGTGTATAGTGACTGTATGAGGGGCGTGCGACAGTAAATACTTTTGGGTCTCGAATTGATATCATTTGTTTTATATAACATTTATTTACTTATCAGCTACTTCTCTCCTCATTCACACTTTAGGTAGGCAGAGAGAAACTAGTATTAAAGCACTCCGTTCTCCACCCACGTTTTCCCAAGTGAGAATCGAACCCACAACCATCGTGTTCACTTGCTAGATATTATGTTAACCAAATTATTAATTAAATACATTCATATATAAACCAATGAATCAGTTATATTCTATTAATAAACACGATAAAAGAGCAGACAAGTAGCATCATTAAAATCATATTTGAATTTTCATTGAGTGGAAATATTGCACAGCATATTCTGACAGTTCTGCTTTTAAAGCTGACCACATTTTGAATCGCAACGAAAACCACATTCAACCAGTGGATCTATGAATGTTGGCTGTGAGGGACGTCGATACTTTAGTCTCGAACGACTGGCACGACTGGTATTCGGTAATAAATGTGATTGCGTGGATTGAAAAAAGTTAATATTATTTATTGTAGTAAAATATATAAGAAAATTTAAAATATCTATATAATAATATTACATCATGAAGCCTTCGTGGTGCAATAGCACAGTGTCTGACTGTAAAAATGATGATTTAGATTTTTGGGAATGAATATCATTTTTTCGCTCTGGTAACGAAACACAGTATATCCTTGAGTTAGATCATACATACCGTGTTGAACGTAATATCTCGAAAATAAATGAGAGAATGGGGAACGGAGTACTTTAATGTTAGATTTCCTCTGTCTATCCTGATCTGTGGGAAAAAAGTGAAACTGTCTCCTTTATTATGCAGCTAAGTCAGATAAATTCTTTGGTACGTACTTTTTTAGTGTGGAATAACACTTTAAAAATGTTAAAAATTCTTTGGTATTCCAATTTCAACTTATCTTAAATATACTGTGTTTTAAGCAAACCGACCAACGTCATGCTTTTTTTAGTAGGAGCTGAAATTATTTCGACAGTAATCAGAGGTATATTTAAATGGACGCTAAAGTATTCATCTTAATAGTTTTCAGTAATGGTAGTAAAAATAATAAAATAAACAGAAAATCTGCCACAAGTAATGTACAAAGTAATAAGTAAATTTATATAAATTTATAATTATCCGTTACTTAACGACAGACAGACAACGAACAAACGAAAGTACTGGACTTATAAGGTTGAATTTTGGCATCTAGGTAGGCAATGTGGTAGTGAGGAACACTAAGAGAGATTTTTAGGTTTTTTTTACGGAAATACCGGGATTTCACATTTAGTTGGGTGGGTTCTGTTTACCCACGCAAATTAAGTTACAGGCTTGTCACATGTAGAACCAATACATTGAGAACTAAACGTACGATCACACTACGTCTATGTTTGCGTAATATTTTTATAAATAAAATGTGCATTGGTGAATTATTAACTGAAAATCATTCCAGTTCCCGTATCCGCCAGCTTGTTTGTAACGGTCACACAAATCTATAGATCTTGATGAAATTTGCATAGCCAGATTGAATTCTGAAAACAAATATGGGCTACTTCACACTCTCGGCGATTGAAGAGTGCCAACGGAACAATGTGTTATTTAAAACAGTTCGTCTAATAAAATTTTTAGAACATCGTGTACAGAGTCCCACCACTCCACATCCTCCATACCTCTAGAATTCGGCTAACTGCTGAGAACGGAAGTGTTTTAATGGAACCGAAGGGTTTTTAAACTATATTTCCAGATTCCTTATGCCCATCCTGCTACATACTGGATACAATGTGAAGCTAAAAAATATTACTTCGAATAAAAAAAATTGTAGTAGAGTCCATTTACTGAGGAAGACTATAAGTTATATACATTACGCTAAATATTTCGATATGTATATGATACGGGTAATGCTCGAAAATGTAGTAAACCTAAGATTACACGAACGTACTTTGGGTTAAGTCCGAATAATTATTAAAATAAACGTTAATTCGGGATTTACCCATACTCACCTAGGTCTACCCAACTTGGGCTGGGTAATATTAGGTGATGCATCATTATAGATAATAGTTCTACTGAAAAAAGTTCAAATGAAACAGTCAAAAACAAAGTGGAAATGGAGTGCTATACATGTATTAAGGCAAGTTCAAGTACCCAAGAAAGAAATTTGTGTGAAATTTATTGTACTTTTTATTAATTGAATTTGTTGTACTGTGCAAGAAAATACATAATATATGGTGATAATATATAATCTGCACGGTTGTGGTTAAAAAATCAATTAAAAAAAATAGAACCATCCATGTTCTGTTGGAGATTCGGTAAGAATCCAAATACGAGATGTTCATAGATATATATAGTATTAATAAGTTTTTTTAATTTAACTAATTAATCTAACATTACCCAGCTAACGTTGGGTAGACGAGTATGGGTAAATCCCGATTTACAATTTATTTCAATATTTTTTCGGACTTAAGCCAAATTGCTTGGGTGATATTAAGTATAGCCGTGTAATCTTACGTTTACTCCATATTTTAGCATTACCCGTAACATATACATAATTCTTATTTATTTTTATTTGACCATGGGGAAAATAGTATGAAATCAAATAAAATTTACAAATTAAAGAATACAGTTTATGCAAAAATACGTATAAGAATATAAATAAATAAGGTAGCGAGGCTCAAGAGAGTCTCTCGTATATAATTAATAAGGGAAATGTATTGACTAACAATATAATCGGTCAGGAGTGCTCTCCACTTAGGAGTGGATTGAGATCAAATTCAGAGGTTACATTTAATATAACGATTTTGACTACCGACAATAAACGATTAGGAAAGACTATAATAGAAATAAACATTTATGTAATGCAAATAATGTAGGTTTAAATCAATTGAATAATAGAATGTTGATACTATTTCTGCAATGATTGTTGTACACTAAATGCTACATTAATTAAAATATTTTAATATGAATTAAAATTAAATACTTTTATAACATCTTAGTATGTTAGCCACCTGCAATTTCGTTTTTGTGAACTACAACAGGTAAAAAAAACACAACAGAAACCACGTGTCTGTTGTATTTTTTTACCACGTGTCTGTTGTGTTTTTGTATCATTTTCATTGTTGTCAAGTTTCATAATTATTAACTATAGAAGTATTTTTAATTCTATATGTTATTTAAACTGGACTAAGAACTAGATGTCTAATTATATATATATCCAGCAAAAGAGAATTAACTCCTAAGAGAGTCCAGATATTTTTTTACCTGAGTTATGTAATGCTATTTTAATATTTATTAAAATTATTGTATTTTTAAAGGCTGCTGTTAATTTTTTAAAATTGTATGAAATTTACAGAAGAAACTTTTTAAAAACTCAGAAAGGAGCTCGTAACGAGACACCTTGTAAATAAGTTTTCAGTAACAGAACATGCTGTCGGTCTTGATCAGCGAGTAAATATGTGAAATAAAAGACGTAATGGCCCAACTTTCGGCTCACTTCGAACTTGTCAAGAGGTTGGACATTTTTCTAACATGTTATTTGAAATTCCAGAAATTGAGCCGTCTGTTGATAAGAATAAGTTTGCGTTTCCTTCTATTCTTTTTTCGAACTTTAAATAGATTGAATGTAGTGTTGAAGTGTTGAACAATGAAGTATGAGCTTCTGTTCAAACTTCTCCTTAGAATTATAATATCTGTCGTAACATTCAAAGCACTTGACTTTTACGACAGTCCCTGTACACGTTATTTTACACTATGAGATTATAACAAACATAATTTTTTTTGAGAAAAGATAAAGTAAAATATACGATAGATTACATTCACACCAGGGCATGTAAGCACAGAAATGGTGTACAAAAAATGAAACAAAATTGAAACCTAGTGTTACGACACTGGGTTCTTCACTTTTTCTTAATTATTTTTATTTATTGCGTGTGATCTGATAGACGTCAATGTCGCGCTTTTTTATTAGAACAGATAAATGAAAATAATTAAAATAAAATAATTGTCTAAGTAAGTTCGGTGCTACAAAATAAGCTTATAAATACTTTTAAAACATATCAATCCAAAAATAATATGAAAAAAATCTACAAAAAACCAATTGAAGCGAAAAAAAGCGTAGAGCACAAGATCGAAACATCAGCGTAAACCAGATGAAGCGAGAAAAGGCGGCGTCATCGATAAAGTGACGCCTTTTAAAAGCTCGCAGATTCCCATTAGGATTTTATCTCCGCATAAACATAATGTTTCATAATAATCCCGCGGGAAGCTCTCTCAGGCTGAGTTGAAAGCTCGAGAGGATTTAATTCGGTCCTGGAGATCTGTTATCTAATAACTTCGATTCGCTTCACTCATTGTTGTAAAATATAAAGTGACGATTTTGTTATATCTGTACAATAGCAGTAGGGATGTGATTACATTGTGAAAAGATTGGTTTTGTGATTAGTTTTTTTTTATTTATGTAGTGCAAAGGTTTTTTTTTTCTCTTAAGGTATCCATGTAGTCCATCGCATTGCGAGGTGAGGTGATGAGAGCAGCACCTGAGAATTGTGATTCAAATATAAATTCCCTTTGCTATCACATTAGCACTCCTCCCTCCGCACCTCCACTGTCCTACTACTGTTGTATTTACTAGTGCCGCTATTATGAAATTACTAGTGAAAAGAGCTGACACAACTTCCATGGGTACGCAAATAATTAAAAACTACACTACACATCTGTACAATACAATTGAATTTTTGTTAACTACAAAAAAAATTGAAAAAAACCTTCATTGAAAATGGTAATTTGAAAAAGGGATAAATCTGATATTTCAATTCCATAACATCGAGCTTTTCATTTTTAAGCTTTTATTCATGCGATTCCCATTCAGTTTTTAAATATTTGTTATTATTTTATTTTCAACTGTAAATGCTACGATTTTAATTTGATTTGCTTTTAGTAAATGAATAGACTTTTTAGGCTAAAGCAAAAGCAGCTTCACGATTTTTACCGAATAAGTACCGCGGTGTATTCGGAGGGAATCTAGTGTTAAGTGCTTGTAAAAGTCTATTTAATAAATAATATTTTGAACTTCAATAAAATGCGCCGTTCCCCACTTTGCATGCGCGACATTACATGTTGAGTAGCGGAACTCAACGCCATGCTTATCTATTAAAGTGAGGTAATGGAAATAAATGTACCATAACCAGAATGTGAATCCAACTTACAGCCATTACCCTGCCATCTAGACACTGCCCCAATGGACCACGACGGTGTAACGTAACAACCAAAATACTACCTAAAACCTGAATCCCCTTCCAAACCACAAGATAACTCGCCTTCAATCTACTTCTATTTGTTATCTATTTACATGTACTTATATATTTAACTCAGAAACCCGGCGGTAGAAGTGGGCGAGTAATATGCGTATTTCCCTTTGATATGTCAATGATATCGTTTCATTTTTATGGCAAAAGGACTTTTGGCTTGTTTATTTGCTCTAGAGCACCCCAATTAATCTTCAGTATATATTTGTATTTGTACTTTTGTATACATCTTTGCGGGAAAGATAAATTGTATCTGAAATACGGAATTGGTTGGCAAAAGATTATTTTTCTACTTGAAATTAAAAGACAGTTTGTTGTTTTTATGTGTATATTTTTAGGAAGTTTGTAAGAAGCTTTATATTTAATTTTAAGATTCTCTGTAGGTAGCAGCGTACACGAGTATTACAAAATTTGGGTAAATATTTTGGAATTACTTTTAGGGTTACGCACTTTTAAGGAAAAAATGAATCCTCATAAGACCATTCTGTTGTCCGTCTGTCTGTCTGTCAAGACCCTTTATCTCAGTATCTTTCTATCGAGTTAAAATTCAAATCCAAATATACTCAAATCTAAGGCCCCATAATTTCCTGACAAAAACTTATTTTTATATTTACTTAGAAAAAAGAAATCCGGCCGTTCATATCTCAAAAAAACGCGTTTTTCGATACTGTAAGGGGAATCAATATTAATAGGGTACTTCTAGTTAACCTAGAATTATAAAATTCAGCAGCTAGCATCTACAGGTACTATTTACTCAGGAACAAATTTGAAAACTATATATTTGTGGTTAAATCTTAAAAAATAATAGCTTTAAATAGCAAAAAACGCGGATTTCGACACTATAAAGAGAATCAAAATTAATAGGGTACTTTTAGTTTACCTATTATAGAATTATGAAATTTAGCAACTAGCATCTACACTTCACTACTACTATCGTACTAGTCCAGGAAAAAATCTGAAGACTTAAAAAGGGGACAAAATTTGGTATTATACCCGCTAGTTCAAGTGAGGTATCAGATGAAAGAGCTCTGGCTAGGCTAAGCCTGGATTTCAGAAAAAGCTCGAGACCACCAATTTTTGTACGGAACCGAACCCTCGGTGGGCGAGCGCGACTCGCGCTTATCTGGTTTTTATTTAATGTTAATATTAATTAAAATTATTCTTTCCTGCTTTTATTTTTTGTTTGATAATGTAACGTGGTTAGTAAAACTGTACAGTGTGGTATTTCTCTTGTAACAGTTCATCATCATCACTCAGTCGGATAGTAAGTAATAAAGCTGCCTCTGCCACCGCACAGGTATGTGTGTTCTTTTTATTTGGTTTTATTGCTTCATTGAAATTCTACTAAGCTAAATAATTATTTATCTGGTACAGTAGTGCGGGGTACAGGTGGAGCTACAAATAAATTATATTTCAAATTCAAATTCAAAAAAGTTTATTACTGTTTTATGACTATACTAATACAATTAAAATAACAAGCTAAAAAAGAATAAAAGTAAAATAAAAGAAACACAAAAATTAAAAAAGTAAAAAAAACAAAACGATAAAAGGAATAAGGCTTAGCGAATGCTGTGAGACGTGTTGTCTACGGCGCTTTTTTTCAACCTCATCCTAAGTCACAATGCTTAAATAAAATTAAATGTATACAGGAGAGGGATGCGAAACTCGTAATGACACTTCGTTATAAAAAAAACAATAATAAAGAGAAATAATAATAAAAATAACATTCAACAGGAGACAAAAACGAATGTATATATTTATTCATAGATTAAAGAGTGGACATTGCCTGATTATCAAATATTTAGTGGATGTGGTGAACAAAAAAAAATTATAATATAAAGATAAACAATAAATAAATAAACAATCATATGTATTAAATAAATAAACAACTAATAAGTATTTCAAAAACATGGCTTAGTTTTGATATGCTTTTTTAAATTTTCTTTTAAAAGTCATAAATGAGCAGGAGGTCACTCGCAATGGAGGCAGATCATTCCACATCTTCCTCAGTCTTGTGTTTTGGGATTGCAAGTTGTGACATGTTAGTACTTCGAGCATGTTTTTCATGTGTTTCCGACATCCATAACAACCTCTTGCACAAATATTCCGGTCTCCTCGTGCGCACGACTTTCCAAACAAGACATGACAGGTGGAGAGTTCTTCTTTCCTTCATTCTCAAAATTGACTTGTCAATCAGGTAAGGAGAGACGCGACTATACCTCGGGATATCGAAGCGCGGCCCGTAAACAGCATCACAGTAAGCTAAGTTGCTTAGTACCAGGGCTTCGAGCAAGGTAACTTTTACTTTCTCCGATAAGTACTCCCGCAGTCCATATTATACTTTTAAGCGATAGAAACATTTTTAATGACTGCGTTCACAAGTTCAGTGTATCGCATTCATTTTCGATTAAAAGTTCCAAATTGCGCGCAATTTCAACCCTTTCTATAGTTTGACCGGAAATTCGAAGATCTGATTGCATGTATGTACTGATCTTGTTTCATGCTGTTTGGTACCTAGTACAATAAATTTAGATTTCGTAAGATTTAAAATAATCTTGTATGTGTATTATGTGCACACACGCGTGCAACGTGCCGTGGTAAACGCGACGATTGTTGGCTCGATTCCCACTTGGAGAAATGAAATATTTTTTTTTTATTTACTCGCTGTAATATCGAGGCAAAGCACAGTGTTGAGTTCCGCCACTCAACATGCAATGCCTCAAGAATTTGTGGGGAAGTGTAGGAACGGGAGTGTCTTAACTTTTGTTTGGCAAATTTCCTCTGTCTACCCTGCTATATGTGGTATACATCGTGAAGCTAAAAATAAAAATCTTGTATACGACAACATAAGCTTCATTATCGATCGTTATTGCCCAACTGTGTATTCACATTATACTCGGAACACAGAACCCACAAAAAATGGGTGGCGCATTACAGATGACAGATCACATCGAGACGAACCGTCAAAATTAATTTAATAGGGTGTGGGATTTATCGGCGAACATCACTCGAGCGAAGGTTTTTCCCCGCATCAATCATCGTGATAAGTTTAGCTATAAATTGTGCTACACGACGCTGTGTGAGGCGGTGGGGGAAACAGTTATATGTTATTATAGATGTTGAGGAAAGTCGACTCTATTGTACAAAAATTAAATAATTATTTGCTTATTTTATTAGACATATTTGGTGGTTTTTATGACACAGCGGATCAACATCTGATTGTAAACGAGATGGGTGTCAGTTCGATTCCAACGCGGGGACATGACTAAAGTTCATTTCCACCACTGACTAGGCCTTTTACCGTAATATTATCTATTATTGGTACACTGAAATACAAATTTCAACATTTTTATGTAAAACCCAACAATATTTCCAAGCTAATTTTCCGTCAAATCGAGAACAGGTCGATGGTTCGTTAATTTAAAACAAAACAAATAATTTCGGAAACAACGCGAGCAGTACAATACATTTCACAAATAAACTTTACACCGCCCAATCAACATCGCAAACAGCCCGCGAAGGTAATATAACATCGTGATTTATCAAAAGCCTAAAAAAAGCAATCGACCCTCTGTAAAATTATAACGACGCGGTTTTGGATTCAATGTTACCTATTTGCATATTTTTTTTATTAGAAATGATTTAAGTTTATAAATAATATAAGTTCTTAATAGTTATTATTGTATTTTTTGGTATTATTATTGTTTTTTTTTCTTAACCCCGTATTATGGGGGTGGACATTGGACGAACGAACTGTGTTACACGGACTGCGGAGTCCTCTTTTTTTAGATATCAGTTATTCTAATACTTTATTTATAAAAATAATTTAATGTATTGTTGTTTAGGTGTTTAATAGCATATGATAATATATCATTTTAGTTATTTTATTAATGCATCAAAAAACGACAAATATTAACAAAATCGTCTAAAAAATCTTAAACCTCATTATTATTTTTGTTAAAGTCAGCACAAAATACCAACATATTTTGATTTTATTTGTCGTATGTCACTGTGTGTGTGGATGACTACGCTCATTCAAAAAATCTTTCTCAGTACTCAATACTCTTGGTGCGATAATATACAATCAGAGTCAAATTTTTGTTAAATCGACAGTAATCGACAGTTTTTCTTTCTCTTGGCACTCCATTTTTTATGAAATACCTACAAAAAAAGCTAAGATACATTATCCACTAAAATTATCGGACGGCTCTACCAGACCCAATCCCGATGACGGTGGGTTGAGAGCAGACGTTTCAGGACCAAAAAAACGTTGTCTATTGGAAGGCTTAGTATAAGCAAGATCAGCCACACCAACGTATGCTATTTTTTTTAATCATACAAAGTATTATAATTCGGTTTTCACTAAAACTAACACTCTGTGTGTATCGGGGAGGTTAGTACATATATAGTATTTAAATATAATTTGAGAGTTCAGCTGAAAGAGTTTAAGTTAAGCTGAATTAAGAATTTGAGGCGTTGGTAGTGCGGTATTAAATACATCCCCCACACAGGGGAATGAAATATTTAATATTTCCATTTCCTCGCCCTGGTAACGAGCCAAAGCGAGGCGTTGAGTTCCACTATTCAACATGCAATGCCATCAAAATTCAATGGAAAATTGGGCACAGCGTGTCTTAACTCAGGTTCCCTCTGCCTGCTCTCTACTATGTGCGTGATATAGCGTGAAGATAAAAAAAAATGAGAATATTAACTATTTGTAAAGTAATTTTGTAAAATATATATTTTTGTGTGCACTTAAAATTACCTCTTAGAATCTAGAAGACGAAATAGACATGAACGTGTAGGTCACGCGGATGGATCCACGAGTTAAACTAGTATACTACTAGTGAAACTAATATTAGTTTTGTATTAGTAGTGTAAGCTAGTTATAAGGATATAATTTTATAATAAGAGCGTTTCTTTCCAAATTCCTCTGTTGTCCAGTTTCAAATGGAATTTCATACTTTTAAATTTTCTCATTGATACGAAAAATATGATGACGTGATACAAAAATTGCTAAATCTCAATAAAAGCGTTATTTTTGGTCAACCTTGAGCAAAGTTTGTTAACTATTGCTTACTGTAATATATTTAGAAAAAAATCATGAAAATTCCTTCAAGAGGCGATCAAACCTACAACGTCGCGTTTACAGTCACACTCACTGCCCCTGTCCCCACACAAACACAAAGCAAAATAATAAAGCTTTTAATTCAGGTTAAGATAATGTCGTTTTAATCTGATTTTAAAGGTGTTAAGAGACGGGTTGATAGCCAGTGCAGCTGCACAAAAATTTCACAGTTCAGGCAGCACACTCACTTCCATAGAATTAGGAAGTGAACGCGCTGCCTGAACTGTGAAAGATTTTTCATAGATTTCAAGCTTTTTTAGAGTGACACAGGAGCGTACAAATCTGTCACTTGAAAGCGCCAATTTAAAACGCTTCTAATAAGGAGAGGATGACTTTAAAATGTTAAAAAGCATCAAGATAGCAAATATCAGCGTAATCTAACAATGGCAGAAGTAGTGATTTGAAATCGTTTAATAAAGTGCAGGGAATAATATATATACGATATTATTTTCCCGTTTAGTATTATTTACTGGCCTTAAGACAAGATAGTCAACATGTACGTCGACTACACATTAACCGTGTATTATATGTCGTTAATATTGACTATATCCCAAAATATAAAATAGCATACATATTTAATATAAAGCCTTAGGCTTTGTACACAAGCTAGTATAAAAAACGTATTACCGCGCGTACGCTTGAACGCGTCGCCACGAGTCACGTTTTTGCCGGAGCTCCGTCACGCTCGCCCAACCGGAAATTTGTGCTTTATTCAAAGATATATATAATATACATATTTTTTGTCACGTCACTAAGCTTTTTCACACAAGCTTCTTCCTCTGACGTGACACTGAAAGCTTAAATTTTGTACCTGAAATATGTTTATTGGGTGGTTAGTTGATTGCGGAATAAAGTGGCTGACGTTTTTTACGTTCCTACTACAGTATTCAATCACTTTGATCAGGTTTTCTTTTTGTTTTTTTTCTAGATTATTAGCTGTACTTTCATATATATTTTTATGTTTTGGCTTTAAAAATTTTAGTATACTAATCGTCACCCGCAACTTTGTTTGCGTGGATGAACCCTTTGTATTCAATCCCTGCTGGTAATTCGAGTAATCCTCTCTTAGTAATCCTTTCCACTCCCCAATTGGATAAGGAGTGGAGGGGAGCACTGTGAATGAACCAAAATCTACTTTCTAAGTCCAATAATTTAGTCTATACGCTGTCAATCAGACACTCACTAGTGTTTGTAATATTATTTTTTATATTTATATATAGCTTCAAATTTGCTAATATTTCATAGTACCTTTACAGCCTAGTAAAAATATATAATTTTGGGTAAAAACCATTTTAATTTACCAACAAAGTAGCTATCGGAAAAAGGTGTTTACTCAAGCGTCGGCCAAAAGTCCACCCACTGTCTAAACCCAGACCTGAAGTATACAAATTTCATTGAAATATTCATTGTTGAGCTTTTGTAAGCTTATTATTTCAAAGTGAATAGACTAAATAGTATTCAATAGAATCAAATTGTTTGATTTTTCGAAGTAATTGCTTAATTAAGTTTCTCCTTTTGTATCTATGACAGTTTGAAATTCAATGCGAAACTTGACATTTGGAAAAGCTCTTCAAAATCTAGTACAATACTTGAAACGAATATCTTTTGAAATTAAGATAGAAAATAAAGTTACTATTTATATTATGTTGTATGAATGTTCTTTGCTGCTTCTAAATCGTTATTATTTATTAGAATTTGTTTTAAAGCTCATACTTAGTATGAGTTTCAGAACTTGTATATATAAACTAGAAGTTCTCCGTATAAACAACGTTCACTTACAAATATTAGCTATTAATTTACATATGGGTACAATATTTTTATCTGATACAGTATATTTGGTAAAAAAGAATTCTAATGATACAGCATGAGGCTAGATAGCCTAATGCTGTATCATTAGAATTCCCTAGGAGGGTAGTCAGAGAGAAAGCAGCGCCAAATGCTACGGTCCCTGCATACCTCTTTCGCCTCGTCCACTGTCGTCAACCTCTTCATACATGCCCTCCGGGGGTCCTCATGATTTTTACATGACCGTCCTCCAGTATCTTCGATACTGTGTTTTCAAAAGGTCGAGGTCTCCCCCTGCCTTTCTTATCGCTCACTTAAAAAAACAAAACAAAAATTGAGGCCAGTCGCGGCGCAGCGGCACAAAGTGTGACTGTAAAACCCGTTTAACCCGGTTGTGGTTTCGATCCCCACGAGGAGATGAAATATTTACTTAAATTTATATTTTCATTTCTTCGCTCTGGTGTCGAGGCAAGGCGCGGCGTTGAGTTCTGCCACTTAACACGCAATGCCTCCAAAATTCGGCAGAAAGTGGGGAACGGAGTGTCTTACACTAGGTTCCCCCTGCATACCCTGCTGTGTGCGGGATACAGTGTGAAGCTGATTTATTTAATTTGTAATTATTTCTTTAACGAAATATCTATAAATTTTGGCATTTTTTATTGCTTTCTTTATTTGTATTATAAGTTCTCACTTCGTGCCAATTTCCATAACTTAAGTTCAAGTAAAGAGGAGAAAAAAATTTTTTTTTCTTTTTACAAGAGATATTCAAGAGATATTTTAGCTTCTATATTTTTATTTAATAGAAATTAACAAATATATGTATCTCATTTCAAAACAAAAGCAAGACGCTTATTCATCAAATATAATTATACCGTAAATTTTCTATCAGTAAATATATTTTCTTTGTTAGAAACACGTCTATTCGAGCCAATTAGTAATAAATACTTATCAATGCGAGATTCCAGTGCCAATTTAATACATTTTAAGAGAATATTTCATTCGTAAAGACGGTCTTTAACACTACTTTTCGCCCCCAAGTTCGTTTGCGTGGTCGTTGCGTTACAGTCTCAAAGTGCCGTTTTTTCCGCTTTCATAGGATTTTTTTTCTTGAGGAAGGCACCCACTCCTTAACGAAAAACTATAAATTTCAACTTTCTATTCCAATAGATTCATATGTGCGAAGTCTACCACTTAATTAATAACGGAAGTCTTTGGTATCCTACACAGGTAACGGAGATTAATGGAAATGATAAAAATAAATTCTTGTCTATCTAACATTAAATACTTCATAGTAAAAGATTTATATGGAAATCGAGCCCACGGACCTATGTGTAGTATATGGTTGCATCCCATTCCACTGCGACACAAAGGCTTCAATAAATATCGCGTTGTAATATAAAGTGTCTTGTAGGTGTCCAAACCTTCATCAATCACTTATTTACTTAGTATGATCCGAACACATCTGGTATACTTAGTTAATGGCTACTTTATAACTAAATTATTATTAGTTTGAAATATATTTACATATAATCTATATAAAGAGCGTATGTCTGTACACGCAGTGGTTGTGGGTTCGATCCCCACTCGGAGGAATAGTAAGAAGTAAAGTATGGCGATAAGATCCGCCACTTAACACGCATTATTTAGAAAATGAGTAGTAGAAAATGGGAAACTGAGTGTCATAATACTTAATGCCCTCTTACTGCGCTGCTCAACACGAGATATAGCGTCAAGGTAGAAACCATTCAAACTTGTCCATAGGACTTCCTTAATTAATTACAGATATTTTCGTAAAATTTCCTCAATTCACGTCAATTTCTCAATACGCAGTGGTCTTTTCATTTTAATTGAGAACAATTTAAGTTTTAATGACGGGAGGGAAAAAAGTAACGCAACGAACCGCTAAGTTCTCTTAATTAAAGGTTATTTTGTTTCAACGTCGTGCTCTTTCTGTTCCCAATTAAAATTGGGTGATAATAGCGCCGTTACCGAGACGGACACTGCTCTTTGGATCCGTCAAATGATTAAAACAAGTCCAACACTTCGCTAACTATATGAGTTTTAGTCATTGCATTTGCTATGTACCTACAATATGAAATTTCGTATTAGTTTTCCATTTTCCGCAGAATTGTCCAGTTCTTTTCGATCGTCAACACTTTAAAGATTATCTTGATTAATGTCTTATCTCTATCTCTATATCTTATAAAATAAGAACGATTTTTTTCTCTGTCTGGCCTTTCTACGTTATCTTCTTCTAAACCACCCAACGGATTTTGATGCGGTTTTCACCATTATGTAGAGTATTTCTCAGGGAAGGATTATATATGGTTTATTATATGTATATTTTATTGTAATTTGACATAAATATGATAAATGTGTATAAAGTCCTACCCGTTGAGACACTTTCACGCATGCGCTG